>CAUYQU010029027.1:0-32908 GCA_963574635.1 Cheracebus regulus | reverse complement strand
TTTTTTAGTAGAGACAGGGTTTTGCCATGTTGGCCAGCTTGGTCTCAAACTCCTGGCCTGAAGTGATCCTCCCACCTCGGCCTCCCAAAGTGCTGGGACTACAGGTGTGAGCCACTGCACTTGGCCTCTTGCTCCATCAATTGATAACTCTCTTTTTACCACCTGGAAATGAAGAAACAGGCCACGTAAACCCACAGACATTCCCATGTCCACTTAAGGATGTGGTGGAGGAAGGCCCTGTTTTGTATACATCAACCACCCAGCAAGGTGGGGTTCTGGAAAGAGGTACGGGTCTCGAGGGTCTGGATCCAGCTCCCCGCTCTGTGTCACAGATGCCCTTCCCATAGGTCCCCTTCCCTGGGCCCCGCACAGCTGCCCCGGCTGTCAGGGTGCCCCAAAGAGGCATCCACAAACTGTGGTTTCTTTTCTCCCCAACCCTCCCCCCAGCTGCTCTGGAACTCATCAAATATTATTTCCATATGAAACAGCAACTTGAATGTAATTACACTGTCATTAATTGGGCTCAGTGCTGTGATTAGAGCTCCCATCTTCTGTTCAAGGGGCAGCCTGTAAGCGCTCAGAGCCGGGAGGCACCCCAGGTAGCTGCAGCTGGGATCCTGGGAGAGCCCACTTACCAGGATGGTGGTGACGACCAGGGTGGTGTTGAAGAGTGTGTCTGAGATGTTGGAGGCATAGAGGCGGCTGTCCATGCTGAGGCCCTCTGCCACGTGCCACTGGCCGATCTGAGGAGACCAACGGAGAGGACTGGGAAGAAATGGAGGTCCTGTGGCCTCCAGGGCTGGAAGGAGCCAAGAGGCTGGCCCCTGCCTCCAGCTGGGCTCCAAGTGAGCAGGGAAGGTGTGGAGTACAGAGCAGGAGGCTGGACTGCATCTGGGAGACTGTTACCTAGGGTTGGGGGCTGAGGGAAGTGGGGTTGTGAGAGTCAAAGAAGAAAGGAATAAAGACATCGGGGAGAGGTGGGCAAGGAAAATGGAAAAATAAATCAGGAATGAATGCCGTTTGGCGAAGCTCTCTCATACAGAAAGGAACAGAATGTGTGGAATCATATGATTTTGAGGAGCGATGGGCTGCAAAGCTCTTTTGATCTGGCCTGCCTTCAATCATTCTGACTATCAAAATAAGAATCAGAAGGCTATACTGGAGAGAATTGTGCCCTTTGATAAATGTTTGCTGGATGGTTGAATGAATGAATGAATAAACCTGAACAGGGAAGACCCAGGTTCTAGTCCAGATTGACTCATTTGCCAGCTGTGAGAACTTCGGCAAGTTATCCACATCTTTCAGAACCTCAGTTTCCCCATCTATAAATGGGGATGATAATGTTTGTCCTGCCTTCTGGGAGCTTCTTATGACCTCAGAGATCATGTATGTGCCACTGGGCGTTACATTATTTACCCAGCCCCAGGAGCGCAGATCTCAACAGTGAAACCTTAGGAAAGTTACTGAACCTCTCTGAGCATGTTTCCTCATCTACAAAATGGGGATAGAAATAGAAACTTCACTATGTCACTGTAAGAATGTGTTTAACCTGGCACTCAGTAAATGCTGTTTTCCTTCCATGTTCTTTTTCTCTCTCTCTGTTGTGTTTTGTTTCCTTTATTTTATTTTTATTTTACTGTGATAAGAACACTTAATATAAGATATACTCTTTCACCAAGCTTGTAAATGTAAAATACATTATGTTGACTGTCCCATTGTCTCAAAGACCTCCGGGGTGGGGTGGGGAGGGGAATCCACAACGTACTCAGTTCTTCATTCTAGAAAGTCACCTAAACCTAAACTCAGCAGCGATGGGTTTTTAGATTGCGTGTTTTTCCCAATGGAGCTTTCTTTTTTTAAATTGTTTTTTTAAATAAAAGATGGGTCTTATTATGTTGCCCAGGCTTGTCTTGACTTCCTGGCTCCAAGCAATTCTCCCGCCTTGGCCTCCCAAAGTGCTGGAATTACAGGCGTGAGCCACTGCACCTGGCCAGAACTCTTTTTATACATATAAAAATACACACACACATATCTGTATACATAAAATCCCAATATATCTCTACTAGCTGGAGCCGCTGGCAAATCATGGTTGTTCCTGTTTTTAGGTGGGCAGCCAGGAGAGAGGGCTGGCTAAAAACCCAGTGAAATGCACACACCCTTCTCTGCCAGGCTTCTGCAGACATCAGCAGCAGTTTCCCTGGAAGACCCACACAAGTTCCACAGATGCCATGCAGTTCTATTCCCCAGAGCTGGGCTCCCCATTCTCTTATGGAATTTCCAGAAACAATAAAGACATGTCACACTCTTTCCTGCTGCCCCCACCCTATGGGCCCAGAGGACTGAGAGTTAGAGGGAGTGGGTCCCTGCCTTCACAGTCTGGAGAAGGTGAAGCCAGGCCTCACTTGGACCATCAGCTGGGTGCTCTCATGGGCCTCTAGTTCCAGGCAAGAGCCTTATGGTCTCCACAGTTGAGCCTTTCATGTGGAAAAGGAGAGATGACCAAATGCTCCCATCCACGCCCTGCAAGAATGCCACCTGGAAAAGGGTGGGCAGCTTCCCCCATCTCCACAAGGGCAGCATGGTTCTGTGCATGTTCACAGTCCTTTTCAGTTTACAAGCAAGGTCTCCTGCATATTCATTCAACAAGCCCCATTTTACAGAAAAAGAAACCGAGGCCAAAATCAAACAGCCCACCCAACTTGCCTGAGGTCAGACGACCTGTCAGCTGAGAGGCCTGAGCTTTAAGTCCTGCACTCTTAAGCCCAGATGAATCTTCCCGAGGAAGCCTGCCTGGTCATCCTGTGTGACTCCTCCACCGTTCAACCGCACATGCTTGTTTACCTGTGTGTCTTCCCCACGAGCAGCCTGTGTGGCTCAGGACGTCAGGTGCTGACCTTACTTATGCTTGTACCCTTGCTCTGGGACAGGCCTTGGAAGCGGGGGAAAACCAGCATCTATCAGCAGATTGCCGTTGGTGGTGAAGTACGGGCAGAAGGCATTTTTCCTTTCTCTGAGCCCTCCTCTGGCCTCGGGAGCACCAGTCTCAAATGGACCAGCCAGGCCATGTTATAGCCTGAGTTTCCCTTTCCTCTTCCTCTCTGTAGGCGTGAGGGATGAGCTGCTAGATTTCCAAATGAAAGGGGAACAGGTAATAGTTACTGGACATCTGATGTGTTAGACGTGTCAAGCCTATCATCTCTGAATCCTCCCATCACCCCTTTCAAGTAGTTACACGTGTTTCTGTTTTAGTTCTGAAGAAACTGAAGCTCAGAGGTTTAATGGCTTGCCTAACATCCCCCGGCTGGCAGGTATAGCATGGGCTTGAACCTAGATCTGTCTGACTCCTAATTCTGTAATCTTTCCTGTTTCTGCTGCTATCTCTTCGAGTGGGGATACAAATGTGCCCTTCACGTAAGCAGGCCAGGCCAACTGAGGAATGGCTTCAAGGGCCTCCACCATCCACTAGAAAGTCCAGATACATAGCTTTCCTCTCTTTGATCTTGACACTCCACAAAGACAGGTGAAATTATTGTCCTTGAAGCAGCTCAGTTTCCCTGTTTGAAAATTGGATGGAATTGGTCCTCAGTGGTCTCCTAGGCTGGGAGGGGCTATATTTTAGGCAGAAAAAACATAAAGTGAGATTGGCTAGATGTCAGCACTGGAATGTCTGGAACAGGACTGAACTCCTTAGTGTCCTTTCTGTCACCCCAAACCTCAAACCAGCAGAGCCAGTGAGACCTTGGCTCCCTGCTACCCACTGTCCCATCGCCCCTGTTCTGGAGGAATCCAATCATCACCAACCACTTGCTCAAAGAAGCCCCATCCCCGGACTCCTTGGTCTTACCCAAGCCATGACATAGGTAAAAGCCAGGGGTAGAAACGACTTATCCAGAGCCAGAACCAACAGCCTGAGCAACGCGCCCTCCCACCTCCCTCCTCTGGGGACATGGCAAAGAGACTAATTAGCCCCCAAGCTCCAGTCAGGAAATGAATCCCCCACCCACCCTCCCATTACCCCCCAAGAAATTAATAAACTCATCAGATCCAACAAAGCGGCTTGGCAGCTATTACCCAGGGCAATCTAATTGCAGAAAGGCAGTGGGAGGGAAAGGGAGATTCAGAGCCAGGCGCCCTGGGATACAGGCTAATTGCCCCACCCACTGGGCACCCTCAAAGCCATACACGTGCCAGGAGTGGGCAGGAGATATAGCTCTTTCATCACTGACAATCTGTGGCTCTGCCTCCAGCCAAATCCCTTTGCTCCACCCTGTGACACCTGCCCCCCAACTCTCCTGTAGGAACAGCTGTTTTGTAAGCCGCTTCCACATGCCCACATGTGCAGGCTGGATTTTGCTTCAAATCACATCTCTCCTTGGCTCCCTCTGTACTGTGTCTTTTGCACTTCCTCTGTCTTTCCACTATTTAGAGGCCCCAGGGATTGCAGTGAAGGAGGAGAAGGTAGGGATTCCGACAGGGCCACTGCTAGCCTACATACAGCATCTTAACGCAGGGAAGAAAAAAGCACCCCTCTGGGCTGATGTGGCCCTGCCAGTGCACCCTGGGAATGCAGAGTTCAAGCTGGACTTCATCCTTGGGCAGTGCACAACCAGACACATCAATGCAAAGTTAGACAGGAGTTTAACCTGGCTTCTTTCCTGATGAGCTGTGTGACCTTGGGTAAGTTACTGAATCCCTCTGAGCCTCAGTTTCCCCATCTATAAAACGGGAATTAAAATAGTAATTATTACCTCATAGGGTTCTTAAGATTAAGTGAGATGGTGTATGTACAAAGTACTGTGTCAACACTTAAGTTTTTAATGCCATTGCCCAAGACAGAAGGTGGGAGCTCCTGCGTGCTCTATGAAAGGCTTCAGTCTGTGGGCTTTAGTTGATTAGGCAGATTAGGCCAGTGTCTCAAAGTATAGTTCCCAGACCAACAGTATCAGCATGAGAAATGCAAATTCTCTTCTTCTCTGAGACGGACATCTAACAAACAAAATTATAAATGAAAAGAAATGCAAATTCTTGGGCCCCACCCCCGACTGATTAAATCAGAAATTCCAGGAGTCGGGTAGGCTGAGTCAGACCAGAGCAGAAAGACCAACTCAGACAACAAACAGGATGACAGAGAAAGGCTAGGGTGCAGGATTAACAGTGCTTCAATGCCTACCCGTGGTCAGTTAGGAAATGTTTACAAACTGGCTCTCCCAGAAAGAAAAAAAAAAAGGCAAAAAGGCCCTGATGTGTAGCATTTGCCAATTTCTGTGGTGTAAACACTCCCACTATGGCTGATTTCAAGCTGCCAACATACTATCACCAAGCACAGAGCTGGGAATGGATGTGTACAATGGATTCTTGCAGGCTGGGGCAAGCCAGCTGCAGCACACGACTGGTGCCCACCATACTCACACGGGCTCTGTGCTGGGCACTAGAAGGTCATGCATACTAATCCCATTGCCACCCTACCGTATTCTTAAGGAAAGCAGGGTCCAGATAAGTTAATAGTTTGCCTAAGTTGCAGAGCCAGTGAGCAGAAAAACTAGTATTCAAAAGAAGGCCAATGGCTGCTTAATTGGTTCCACAATATTTAAAACAAATGTGTAGTCCTTCTATCTACAGATTCTTAATGCCATTACAAGAAACACTTTATGATAGGAGTGCTTAGTCAAATATTAAAATTTAGGTAAATATAACCGATATGGGATGTGTTTGCACGTACACAGAGTGTATCATTTACCTAACATCCCCAAGGGACACAGATGGATATAAATTTATAATGATCTTGCTCCTTAAGCATTAACATTTGGGAGAGTTTAATTATTTATTCAAAATCATTGTTTCCAAAACCCCTTTCTAAAGGAATTATTATGTTCCTCTGTCCTTTTGAACAGGGAGCCTGTCTACCTTAAAATGCACTGTTATCATTCTGAAGCCAGTTATTACACTGTGCTGTGATACAGTGCTGTACTTAGGGTCGCTGAAATGTAGAGAGCCACTGTCAGCAGCTCTGTGCTTTTATAAGTTAGTCTGTCTGCTTCTCATAGTGTCTGTTTCTTTTCTCATTGTGAGCCATCACTTCTTGCTCCTATTAGGACAGCTGTCTCTGAGCCTCTGTCTTTCCAGGACCCCTGGGTAGAGCAGCCAGGGACCAAGCTTGAAAGAATTGAAGGAGAGCATAGACAAGGAAGCTGATGGGGCCACAGGGTTGTAGTGAATGGGTTCCATGCCATCAATAGAGGCTACCCATAGTCCTTTGGAAAGGTGATGACTATACAACTAAATAAGTGTCATGGATTTGGTCTGTCATGTGACCCCAGGTCAGTATAAGCAAGCTGGTCACTTCTGCAGTAATGCACTGCAGAAAGTCCTGCATCCTGAGGCCAGGACCACAGGGGTCCTCTGTTGCTTCCTGACAGAGGCTGCAGCATGTCATCTGGCATTGGGAGACCCACATTAGAACCCGGCACTATGGCCATAGGTGGGTGACCCGGAGCAAGTCAGCCTCACCCCTCCATAGCCTCCACCCTAATCCAAACCCCCACTGACCTTGCCTGGGACTAGAATCCACTCTGGGCCTCCCTGTCTGTTCTTCACACAGCAGCAGTCAGTCATCACTACCAAACCTCACATACACACCAGTCCCTGCTTAAAACCCTTCAATTCTTTCCCATTTTGGCTTAAGGATAGAGACCAAAACCCTTACCATGGCCTGCAAAGCCCCTAGATGTCTGTCCTGTGCCCACTCTCCATCCTCTTCTCATGCTCTTTTGTCCAGCTTTACCTATGCTGCAGCCAGGTAAAGCCTCACCCGCCTTCTTCACTTATTTGAGTGCAACAGGCTCCTTCCCGCCACGGCCTTTGCACATGCCATTCCCTGTCTGGAACTCTCCTTGCTGCATAAACCCCTGCTCCCCAGCCCCCTTTCACCTGTTTAGGAGCTGGCAAACCCAGGACTACAGGTGGAATCCAGCCCACTCCCTATTGCCAGAAATAAAGTTTTACTGGAACATAACCCTCTCCCCATTCATTTGTGCATTGTGACTGCTTTCATCTGTAGCAGCAGCTTTGCTCAGAGCGACGTGACCTGCAAAGTCTAAATATTTATCATCTGGACCTTCATAGAAAAAAAAGTTTGCCAAATCTTGATCTACTTTACATCTGTTAATCCCCCCTCAGGCTTCAGCTCAAAGGTCCCTTCCTCCAGGAAGCCTTTCCTTGCTGATCCCTGAGTCAGACTCCTCCAAAACCAGGTTCTTTTCCTTCCAAACATTCATCGATGTGACTATTGCTCTATGCCTGTCTTTCTTACTAGATAATAAGTTTCATGAGAGTAGGGATCATGGCAGCTTTGCCTGCCCTTTTATCCCTAGAGCTTGGCACTGTGCCTAGCTTATCACAGATGCTCAATAAAATTGAGTTAAGTGAATGTACCAGGAACGCTGCATATAGTATCTCACTTAACCCTCAGCCTACCTTTAAGAGGGAGTTATTTTTATACTCATTTTACAGATTTTAAAATCCTGAATCTTAGCAAGGTTAGGTAATTAATGTTCCCAAAGTCACACGCTGCTAAGTACCAAGATGGGGATGTAAACCCATGCTTTCTCCATTTCCAAAGCATATGCTCCTAACTACTGTGCTATTTTGTTTCAGAGTCAAGACAGCAATGGGAATAGGCATAGCACAGTGCCTGGCACATGAGCAGGGATGACATGAACTTTGCCTTCTCTGTGGCTCAGATTCCTTCCAGGCTGCAGTCAGTGAGCCCTTAGGCCCTTTCCTGTAGACCAGTCCTGGAGGCCCATGAGCTCACCTGGGTGTCATCCCTGGGACTTGCATGCCCTGCTGCTGATGGGGAGTCCTGGCAATCCTGCCTGCTCACAGCTCTCACTCCTGCCTAGAATCTCACAGGGTTGTCATTTTGCCACTTTGTTCCCTCCCAAGTAGGTAAAAAGAGATTCATTTTTAAAGCCCTGAGGGATTTCCTCACATCTTTGCCTGCATCCGTGGGTGTGCACACAGCACTATACCATTTAATATTTTATGTACATTTAGATGATTGTTCTTTGCACTCAGCGCTGCCAGGATCCAGCTTCTTTTAGGGAGGCCACTGTAACCCCAAGGCCGGGTAAGTCCTTCAGCTTCAGACTCAGATTTTACAAACACTTATTGATCACCTTTGCATTCTGGGCACTCAGCCATGTGCTCTGCTTACATAAATTTCCTTGATTCTGCACAACAACCTTGTTATTATTCCCCCCTGAGAAATGTAGGCTTAATGGTGGCACTTCAGACAACAATAATAATGTTTAATGTAGGCACTTTCATACAAGTTTCTGTTGAATAAATGAATGAATGAGGTGAGACTCAGAGATGTCAAGCAACTTGCTGAGGGTCACACAGTTAACAGTGGATTAAATTGAGATTGGAACTTAGGTTCTGTTTATTACTATACCATCTAGTTGAGTCAGGACAGGTGTGTGCCATCTTAAGACCCGGGCCTTCCCACATTCCTCTCTAATCATCATGAACTCGGTTATTGAATACAGTCCTGAAGGGAGTCACTTCAAAGAGTCCGTGGAAGTGTCTCTGGCCAGGGCCCGGACTGGTTGCTTAGGAGCTTGTGCAAGGGGATTCAGGAGGTACAAGAGGACCCACAAATTTTTCCTCCTCTGCTATGTATAAGCTGTACGAGCTGGGGTAAGGTATTTAACCTCTCAGAACCTTTTCCATCTGGAAATAAATGAAACTGCCTACCCACAGTACAGCGTTGTTGTTAAGCAACTGAGATAAGGCACACGATGGCCCTTGATGAGCCATAGTAAGCCATGGGAACAGAGGATAATGGTACCATTTAACAGTACCATTGTGTACATGGTGGGAATGAAGTTGGCCAGAAGTCAAGAGATTTGGGTTCAAGTTCCACTCTGCAACTTACCACATAGTCTTGGGGAGTTGATTTTGCTACCAAAATAGCTCCCCTTCCCTTCTCCCCTTATTAGGATGATCTGAGGCAATTACAGATGTGACAAAAGTTTCAAGGCCTATCCAAATGCAAGCTCTGATTGGGCACAGTGGCTCACACCTGTAATCCCAGCACTTTGGGAGGCCAAGGAGGGCAGATCACCTGAGGTCAGGAGTTCAAGACCAACCTGACCAACATGGTGAAATCCCATTTTCTACTAAAAACACAAAATTAACCTGGCTTGATGGTGCATGTCTGTAATCTCAGCTACTCCAGAGGCTGAGGAAGGAGAATCACTTGAACCCAGGAGGTGGAGGTTGCAGTGAGCTGAGATCACACCATAGCACTCCAGCCTGGGCAACAAGAGTGAAACTCTGTCTCAAAAAAAAAAAAAGAAAGAAAGAAAGAAAGAAAGAAAGTAAGTAAGCTCTTTCTATTTCAGATCCTTGTTCTCCAGGGACAACCAAAGTCAGATGAACCATAAATAATGACTCTTTTTTTAAACTCTCAGGTTCAGGGTACTAAGTTGAAGTTCTCGCTGGAAAGATGTATATTAATAATGTATTTGTGGCTTGAGTGCACAGAAGTGATTTTGACATATGGGCAGGAAAAGTGACATTCAGGTAAAAACACTAAGGCCAGGGACCCCAGGAATAAACTGAGATTGTTAGAGCATCATAGTCTCTTATATCATATAGAGCTATACTTTGAAACAAAACCAACTAAAAAGGTTTGCAATATTAACCTCCATTGTCAACACCTTGGCATGAAGGAATAAAGGCTTACTGCATCTAAATCTAGTATCTCCAATCATAAAAGTTTCATGTACAGAGGAGACTGAGTCATGAGTAAGCAAGAGCCCAACTGAGTACTGGAGTGAGTGATCTGGGGAGCAAAGGGAGTTGCTGAAGTTGGCCAAAGGTTGCATTCTAGTAGCTGAGGGAACCATCGAATACATGCTTGTGCAGAATGCTGCTAAAAATTCAGGGTAAAAAAAAAGAAAAAAACAATAGTAAATGCCAAAGGCAAGAGATCAAAAACAAGTCCAGGGAAAGCTGGGAAGACTCCATATCAAGTGAACTCTAATTGGGCTTTATTAAGCCTGCAACTCAGTTGGTCCAAGGCAGTATTTTGTTAAACTGTGAGTTGCAACCCATTAGTGGGTTATGAAATCAATTCAGTGGGTCAAGACATGCATTTTAAAAAGCAAATCTATACCTAGAATAGACCAGAGTGCAATGCACATAGCAGGGGTAACTTGTTTCACAAGCTTTAGTTTCACTTACATATAGATGGATTTTTATGTTCGTCCTGAATGGAAACCCAAATGTAAGTCATGCTCAAAGAGTGCACAAGTGCCTGGCATAAGAGATTTGGAGGCTCTATCTGTTCACTACTTTATCATCAGACCTTAGCAGAGTACTGGTGCTCAACAAATATATTTTTTGGCATCAGTGAACTCCTAGTCCTGGTCACTTGTTATAACTGAAGGACTAACTACAGTATAAGAAAAGCATACAAGCTAAGACTTTTGAACACTTACCATATGCCAAATGCTAGACTAAAACCTTTATATTTGTCATCTCATTTGATCTTCCCAACAACATTACAAGGGAAATACTGCCATCATCCCTGTTTTATAGATAAGAAAACTGAGGCTCTGAGAGTTTGGGTTTCTTGCCCAAAGCTCCATAGTTAATGCAGATTCAAAGCCAGGCAGGTCTGCTATGCTACACTTTCCCAATATATTAATTATATTGGGTTGGGAATATATAGTTAAACATTTAGTAAACATTCAAATCCTTATTCTTTATCCATTGGCATTTGCCATAAGCGTTCCTGCCTGAGACCCCACATCCCTGAAGGTGGCCTTTGCTATCCTTTGTCTTTGATTCTGAGTTCCATATTTAAAGAGGGTATGTAAATAAATCTTGAGGAAGAAGGTAGTGGGGGGCAGTGAAATAAGCAAAGTGAGAGTTCCGGCTTCCCAACCAGCTCTGTCATCCACCACAACCTCCTCTGGGTGGCCCCTGCTCAGGCTCCTCATACTCCCCTTCCCCTGAGTTTTACCAGTTATCCACCAAGTTTCAGCCTGAATGTCGCCCATCAGGGAGGCTCCTCCCAGTCCTTTGTCTTGGTCAAGACCCCCATCACAGACTCATGCATAGTGCCCTGAACGCTTTGTAGCACTCATCACATTTGTCATCAGATAGTTATTTAAGTAATTATTTGTTTCATGTCCATGTCCCATACTAGACAATCCATCCCACGAGTGAAAAGACTCCGTCTTGTTCACTATCATATGTCCAATAACTAGCATGGAATCGGCACTTACTACATATTGGCTGGATGCATGAATAAATTCCCTTTTGTGGCTCCAGCTTCACGGGCAGTGCCTGGCCTATAACGGGTGCTCAATAAATATCTGTTGAATTGAATTACGAAGTTCCTTTGGGCAAGTCATTTCTTTTTATCTTTAGTTATCTTACCTATAAAAGAAGGATATAGGCTTACTCCTTGCAGTTCAAACAGGATTCCTGAAAATGCTGAGTATATTTATACAGTGATGTAAATTTGCAAAGTGGCTTGGGGTAGAGCCTAAGCGAGACGAGCTTATTCTTTTTTACTTTCGGGGGTGTCAGCAGCTCTTGTCTAAGCAGTTGCCTGAGCAGGCAACCCTAAAAGGCCTCAGACAGGTGACAGTAGGAGGCCACTGGCAGCACTACCTCCCTGGCATGAAAGTGAAGCAGGTGGCCACCTATGTGAGGGATACAAGGAAGGCTCCTCTCCAATCTGCCACAAAACAGCCCTCTCTGAGCTCCATGAAATGAAGGTAGTAACAGGAAAGGTGAAATAGATGTGTGGACCCAAGAAACACAACTAAGGACAAAGGGAAGAGGCTTTAGGAAGAAAGATTACTGCCCAGTAGATAGAAGAACTTTCTAGGAATGAGAGCTTTCCAAGATGGAATATACTGTTCCTGTAGGTGATGAGTTCCCCGACACTGGAGGTATTCAAACAGACTCTATGACAATCCATTTGCAAGAATCCAAACAGCCAATTAGAGTGCTGGTCTGGAGGATCTTTATTATTCCTTTTGACCCCAGGCATATAAGATCTGGATTCTACTTTTGCATCAGGGGAACTAGGAGCAAGGCAAGACATCAAGGGGAGATGGAGTCCTTGCAGGGGAGTGGGAGTATGGGGCAGTGAATGCTGAGAAAAGGCCAGTTTTCCTACTTCAGCTACTCATAAGTTTGCTCATTCCTGGTCTTCTCTTCTGGCTGAAACTCATTACAGTCGATTCTCATTATTATTCATGGTAGTTTTGTCCGATAAAGTTGCCACAAACACTAAATTAGGGAATATTGAACACTTTTTGTTCCTACGGGAAATACAGGGCTAGGTTCCTGTGAGCCTCTGATCACATCACTTTCATCAATCAATCAATAACTTTGTTTTATGTGTGTTGCTGTTTGCAGACACCTCTCTTAATATATATTGTTGATGCATTAACGTTAAACAACAGCACTCTCACTGACGCCTGAATGCAGCTTACCTAACATATGTGCTTTCTCTGGAAGGGGCATCAGTGTTCTTGTAGGTAGGGAACACTAGATAGCACTTCAGCACTATGCCTGGGGGTCATTTTAAACAGAAGAATTGCCAAGAAAGAGCACAAAAATAGACAAGATGTGGCATGAAGTGGACTGTGAGAAGGACACGTATTTACAGGATGAGAGCTGAAACAAGAAGACACAGCACAAACTCATTCAGCCTCAGCTTGGAACGTGCATAGCGGTGATTCCAATTTTTAGCTGCTCTGTGCGTGTCTGCAAAAGCACTGTATTGATTTGGGGGTTACAAATTGATTTTAGCAAGTAGTCGAATTTGCAAACATGGAATCCACAAATAATGAGGATCAACCATACTTGTCTGCACTCGAATGTGTGGCTTGTGCCAAGCCGTGCCCAGACTTCCATCTCTAATCCCCAACTTCTGGCATAGGAAGCAGAATTGGGTCTAGCCCTCACCGGTCCTCCTGCCAAGGAGAATAAAACCACATTGGCTCTTCTAAGAGATTCCAGTGACAGCGAAATAGGGCAGGAGTGGAGCTCAGTCCACCCAAGTCAGCTCTGACTAAAAATGCCACCCTGCATGATGCTTGTACGAACTTAATAGACTTCCCACCTAACTCAGGGTTTCTGAAGTTATATTTCCCAGAGATGAGCTATGAGGATGCTCAGATCTCCTCTCTTTTTGGACAGAAGCACTACGTGATTTTAAGAATTTCTGTTGCCGGCTGGGCACAGTGGCTCATGCCCGCAATCCCAGCACTTTGGGAGGCTGAGGCTGGCAGATCACTTGAGGTCAGGAGTTCCAGACCAGCCTGACCAACATGGTAAAACCCCATCTCTACTAAAATACAAAAATTGCCAGGTGTGATGGCAGGCGCCTGTAATCTCAGCTACTCAGGAGCCTGAGGCAGGAGAATCGCTTGAACCCAGGAGGCAGAGGTTGCAGTAAGCCAAGACTGCACCACTGCATTCCAGCCTGGGCAATGAGAGCAAAACCCCATCTCAAAAAAAAAAAAAAAAAAAAAAAAAAGAATTTCTGTTGCCTACACCCCAACTCCGTCTTCTTTTCTTGCATAGTCAAAAATCTCACAGACTCCCTTCTAAACATTCTGGATGATCAAATGGCCTGCCTCAAATTGCCATGTGCAGAGTGCATAGCAGGGTCCATCAACACGAGGACTCATCCGCACACCCTGCTCTCTCACCTCCAGGAAGCTAGAAGGTATTTCAAATTAGCTTCTGAGGAGAGAATTTATCAGAGAGCTCAGGCATGCTGGAGATTTTTCATCTTACAAGAAAATTACTGCCAAAGAACATGACACAGGCAGGCCATGCCTGGCTTCATTTGTTAAACCCACCAGGTGCAGAAGTATCTTGGGAAAGCTGGTTGTATTAATAACACAACTTTGCGCTCTGAGTGGCAGATGCCAATTGAACTCCGGTTTTAATGAAGCGCCTGGGTGGAAGGAAGCCGGTTACTCGCTGTCCTTCAGGAACTCAGGACATTGAAGTCAGTAGAATGCTGGAGGGCAGGGGAGGGCGCAACTTCTGAGCTTTCTGCAATGGCCTGAGCATGGCGCGGCTCTGCCCCTAGCTGGAAGCTGGCTCGCAGCAGGCAGCTAGCATGTGTGCGGGCCTTGCTATGCTTTGGCTGGAGGGGGAATTTTTAGTTTTGGGGGTGTCAGCAGCTCTTGTCTGAGCAGTGCTCTGTCAGGCGTGCCTTTGAGGTGCTGGGACTCTCCCAGGACTCTTCCCTAGGCTTCACACCTAACCAGAGCCACTGCCAAGTGAAACCAGTGAGGCTGCCACATTAGAGAGTGGAAAAAGGAGGGGTCAAGGATGAAGGAAAGAGAGAGGCAGGGGAGGGAGAGGCTGTGGGGAGGCCGTTCTGAAGCCCTGAGTGGCCAGCCTGGCAGAGCTGGTGTGTGCACGGCCTGGCTGGCAAGGGCCAGTCTTTGCGTGGTTACAGCAGGAGTGACCTGGCCCTGGGCGTCTCGCTTGCCTGCACTTTGTACTCTCTGCCCTGAGCCAACCTAGAAGTGAGAATCCAGGAATACCGCACACAAAGATAGACAGATACATAGATAGTCATCTCTGTGTGAGATGACAGAACTAAAATTTGCAAATATAGTAGAATCCTCAAAGCACAGCTATAAACAATGTTTCATTTTGCTCTCACAATAATTTTATGATGCACATAAAGCAGATATGATGATGATCACCATCCCTGCTTGACTGAGGAGGAAATTGAGAAACGGAATGCTAGTATAGAAACTAGGAGAGCTGAGACTCTACCCTGCGCCTTTGACCATGAAGGCTTATGCTCGTCGCTTTGCCCCACACTGCCTGCTTCTGCATGCAGCTCCCTCGCCTCCTTGGATCCACCTTCGTTCTTTCCCCAGGGCTGCCTGTCTGCAAACCCCACACCTCTGGCCGATGGCCTGGCCCACCTCCCAAAAGAGCTGACTGACACAGGCTGCTTCCTGAGACCAAATTAGCAGGTCCGCCTCTTCCAGCTCTTCCAGGCATGAGCTGGCTGAAGAGACACGGAAAAGAGTCACTGGGAACTGGCAAACTTCCCCAGGCTGATCTCAGGCAGAAGCGTGATCGGGCACATTATAAGAAATACATTTAAAATGCATCACTTTAAAACCCTGCTCTTCTGCCCAAAAGCAGCCCCCAGCTCGAAAATTTAAGTAGCTCTAATTTGTTTGCGGCTGATGTGTGAATAAGCTTCTGCAGTCAGTGAATTTTCCATCAAAGCTGATAAGCAGGAAGTCCCTGTGCTTTGGGAGAAGGAACCAGACTTATGTGTGCCAGGGAGGCAGGAGAGAAGATGCCCTTCAGGTTACACCCTGCCAAAGCCAGCTCATCTGCCCCTCGACTGTTGTCCCTGGGGTGGACAGGAGAGCCTGGGTCGCTCACAGGAGAAAGTATTTCAGAGCCTTTTAGTGAACGAGGGGAGCACTGTTCTTGGACAATGGAAAGAAATGGAAAGAAGGAAAGGTATCAGTGATTGGAGGGGACTTTCGCTTCAGTTTTAAAATTCCAGCTGTCAGCGGGGAGGTCATATGAAACCTCTCTTGAACAACGTGCCGAACAGTAGCTTTAGAGAACTCTCGCCACAAAATCCTCAGGTCCCCAGGGCTCTGGTGTCCCTGTTGGCTATGACCTCCTTAGGGCTTCGAGAACACAGCTGTGTGCCCCCTGCACGCCTCCCCAGGGCCCGGGGCAGAGGGGCTGTGCACACACCAGCCCCTCGTTCCTGTATTCACTCTCCAGGCCTGCACTGAGCACCACTCTCAGCTGGCTCAGGGTGCCCCCAGAACTGAATAATAGTGTGAAAAGGCTACAGTACAGGGAGCACCTAAACGGAGCACTGGACCGGTGCTTGCAGGAGCTGGGGGTTAGGGAAGCCTCCCTGAGCTGAGTTTTGGAGATGTGAGTAGGAGTAGTGGGTGAGAAACGGGAGGGGGTACTGGTGTGCCTGATTGTCACAGCATCTGGTATTGCTGGGGCACAGCGTCAGAAAGGCCAGTGCAGAAGAAGGGGACTCAAAGCTAAGCAGCACCCAGCACCTGTCACCCTGAAAGCAAATGGGGGCCACCAAGGGGTTTTAAGCCCAGGAATCATACTCTCACAGATGTGTTCTCTGGTAGGAAAGCTGGACTCGCTGTCCTCCAACTCTAAGAATTTTTTACATTCTATGAGATGTTGTCAACTATTTTAAACATCAATCCAATTCCCCTTCTCCTGGCTCCTTAATTAAAAAGAAGAAATAAGTGACTTCTCAGTAACCTTCAAAGCAGCCCCCAAGTCACCCATCTTTTTTTCCGCTCCCTCCACCCAGATCTGGCCTTGAAGTTTCCTCATCAAAGGCAAAGTCACTCCCACTGGCTCCGGGGGAATCGCCCGCCAAGCAGTCTCCCCAGCTGGCCACGGAGGTCTGTTCCCCAACCTGAGAGCTGGCACTCAAGGCTGCTGATTCCCAGCAACCAAACCCTGCTCCAGCACTCTGAGCCAGGTCCCGGCAGAAGCAGCTTCAAAGGATCTGCATATTTGTGGTAAACTCCTTCCTCAAATTGAAAATGTATTAGACAGTAGCAATCAGCACTCTCAGAGCTGCCTCCCCACTCCCACCCCGCAATCTGTCTGAGCCTTAATGGTCCTTCTCCTTAGCACAGAAGGGCTGGAGCTATAATGGGGGCAGCTCATAATACCAGGGGCTGGGGTCAAGGGCACAGATGCCGGGGGTAGTTCTCCATGGGCAGGATGAAGTGCTGCTCACTATTCTTCCATGCCATGTGAAGGCAATGTCAGAGTAGAATCTCATCTGGCAAGCAGGGCACTTTTATGGTTTTCTGTTGTTCTAGGTTTTTTTTTTTTGCTTTTGAAATGGAAGAATGGGCCTGGATGTGGAGACAGGAGTGGCTCTCAACAGAGAAGCAAGTCTGCTAAAATTCCTACCAGAGCAACAGAAGCTGTTTTCCGGAGTTCTCAGCTGCACAGGGCCACGATAAGAAATGCAGCTGCCTTTCCGTGACTCAGGAGTGCAGCAAAGCAAGTTCCACTGCTGCAAACACAGGAGGATCCCGACTCCCCCGGAAAGGGGGCAGAGCTGTCTCTGCGTGGGCTTCTGTCAGGCAAGATGGCAGGAGAGGAGATTAAAGAGAGGCAGCCTGACCTCCTAGCAACAGGTGGGACCTGCAGGAATTTCAAGGAGTTGGGTTGAATTCTCTGAGCCTTCTAAAGATGACACTGCATACCTGAGTTCCTGGTTTGCAAGGGTGACTCAGGAAAGCCATCTCATCCATCCTCCTTCTCGGCTTAGAACTCAGATCATTCCAGAGAGCCAGCCCCTTGAAAGCTGAGTTGATATAAGCTTTGGAAAACAAAAGTCTGGCTGTCAGCTCACAAGGCTTATTACTGGCCCTCTCCTTCACTGCCTTGCCTGTTTCTCCAGCTCTGTAGGAACAGAGTGAAATAAAAACGTGGTCTAAGGAAAGTGTGGCTCAGGTCTAATTTCTATGAAAAGTTCATCTGAAAAGAACCCTGTGTATCTGGTAGGGAGAAAGGCAAGTGGAATAATTAATTGATCCCAAGGCCCAGAGTTCAGAATGAATAAAAATTTGGAAAACAAATTCCAGTAAGCAAGCTAATGCGGCAAATAGAAATTTAGTGTTCAGTTTGAGGAAACTCATAATCCTCAAGTGCTCTGAACTCTATGTTGTTCAGCCTCATGTTGAGTGTGGTGTTCAATTTGGGCCTTGTGTTTTCATAGACAACCTGAAAAGCACTAGCAGTGAGAGATGTGGAAGTCATGTCATTTTGGGTATCCTGCTTGAGAAAGGAAAAAATGGAAAAGCGTGAAAACATCAGTCCTGTACAGTAAGACCTGGCCACAATTTTTGCCTTCCCCAAAAGATTATGCACTCTCAAGGGAACCATGACTCATGAATCTTGCATTCCCAGCCCTTGACACAGAGAAGGTGCTCAAAAATTCTATGCTAAATTCAGGCATGAAAGAATAAATGAATAAAGGAAAATCAAACTTTTAAATATTTGAAGAGCTGGTAAGAAAGAGGAAGCAGACTATTCCTATTATGGCAAAGTTAGAAGATGGATATTGACCCATTGCCTGGAAGAATTTGGAATGTGTCCTTTGAAAGGCAATGAATTCCTCAGCCCAGGACATGCTCAAGGAGAGGCTGGGTGGTTATCTATTTCAGGGAAACAACAGACAACGTTCTTGCCCTGGGTTGGAGAAATCCATGAAAGGTCTAAAGGTCCCCTCCAACATGGTCTGGGGCAATTCTGCATAGTGGAAAGACCTTGGACTTTGAAGGTAGCTATAATCAGATCCAGTTCTTAAATCTGGCACTTACTGGCTGTATCAATGTGGATACATCACTTCTCTCTCTGTCTCAATTCCTTCACCTACAAGCTGAGAGAATAGCTCTCTTGCAGGGTTGATAAAATGATGAGAAATTCTAAATACATACGTACACCACTGAGCATAGCACATCATGTAGGTGACAATAAATGTTAGCTATTATGTCAGTAGAGCCGGCTTTCTCTATAAGGACAGGCAAGCACAAGACTGTGCCATGCAATTTTAGTTTGGATACTTCTTGGGTTCACCTAGGTCAAACGTTGAGCGGTTACGACCTTCGTTGCTCAGAGAAATGAAACTGAGGCATCCACATAGTGATATATAGTGAGCCAATGGAGAAAGTTTAGATATGCATCTTTAACTACGAATAGCAGACCTCAAAGGCTTAATTAGAGCCTGTTAAGCCATTTCCGATCCTCAGATGAAAGGTGTGCTCATCTTATTACAGCACTAACGAAGTCACTTGGGGGCTGCTCAGAATCTCTGATCTTTAGACCAAGTTAAATGAAGGAAATTAAGGGCCCTCTAATGCTGTACTTCCTTCTTTCCTACCCCCTTCCAAAGAAGATTTTTCCCAAATCAGGAGACTATACTTTCCTAACACTGTTCAGGCCATCTTCCATGGCATGAAAAGGGAGGATACGAGATAGACGATGAAGATCTGGCAGGCGCAAAAACCGGAGGGTGGAGCCGAAACAATACTGCCAACTTCTATGCCCGTAAACCAGTAACTGGGAGATGGTCCTGGTTCAGAAATGTCACTGACAGGGTACAACAGTCTCCAGTAGAAGCTCCATAGAGCCAATCTCAAGATGGAAAACCCTCTCTCTGAACAGAATCAAAATACTAATGTTCAAAATAGAAAAAAACAACCCTGAGTTCTGAAAGACTATTTTTAAAATGGCAATAATCCTTTAATCAGCCACCGGCAGAGAATGTGGTATTTGGTTCAGACGTTTTACCAATTACAACCCACCAGGTCCCTGCATGGGGCTTTCTAAATAATCAAAACCAGCTCTTAATAGTCACTCACCCAGACAGGAAGAGAGAATAAAACCAAGCCCCAGTGAGGAGATGCCATGTCTAAGGAACGCCCAGCCCAGCCGGTTATCAGGACCCTGGCGCTGTCCTGGTTTGAAGCAGGTGGCAGCAAAGCAACAGACCTGGCTGAAGGGTTTGATTTGGGGTTTTAGGGATTCCAGGAAAGTGGGGAATGGCCAGGACTGGGAGATTCAGGAGCATGGGCTTTGTCATTGGACAAGCCTGAGCATAAATTCCAGCTCTGCCTGAAGTACTTGCTAATAGCGGGACCAAGTTCCTTCCACTCCCTGAGCTCCCGTCTTCTTATTGGTAAAATGGGAATTGATCTACCTTGAAGGGCTGTCCTCGAAATTGGAAGAGATCTGTGTCAAGTGCCCATGTGGTACCGGTATGCAGAAGGTACTCTAAAGATGTTATTTTCCCTGCTCCTTGCCACTTTCTCCTCCCCTGCCTAGCATCACCTTGAATGGAATTGGGAGAACATTCACTCAGAGACGCTGATGTTCCTCCCACCCTAGAAGAGAGGCCCAACTAATTACCACTCCCTAAACCATTTCTTCATCCTGTAATAAGCAGGGGAAGGACACCTGTCAAGAGGCAAAGATCGGGTGGTGATTGGGATGGGACCTGGGGCCAAAGCTGCGAAGCTACATCTGTGTCCATGATACATCACGCACGGTTTTTGCTTGGTACTCACGGCACCTAAACCAGACAGGGAAGCAGCAGGACACTAACTAGATTTACTAAAAAAAAAAGCGGGGGCCATAAAGAAAATAATCACCATCCACTTTACAAGTCCAATCAAGAGTATGTATCCCTTAGAGTAGCTGAAGGTCAAAAAGACATCCTCTTTAACAGTCATTTCTGCAGCAGATTCCATCCAACACAGGCTCAAAAAGATGAGGGGAAGATGTGGAGAGGTCAAGAAAAAAATTCTCTGTGTAGAGGCTGCAGTTCATGAACACTCTTCTAGTAGGGCAGTATTTATCAAAGGGTAGTCTGTGGGTCACCTGCACTGTAATCATCTATCTTGGTGCCGGTTAAAAATATGCAGATTCCTGGAATACATCCAGTTTTACTAAACCAGAATTTACCATTGTGAGGCCTGGGAATGTCCTATTTCTATGAAGCACTCTTGGTTATCCTGGTGCATGTCTACATTTGAGAAGCCCGCCCTGCACCGCTCATGTGTGCCGCCGCTGAAGAGACTGCAGCCATTAAGGAGGATGCCTCAATGCACAGTCCTTGCTGGCCTGGGCTGGGGGCTGAAGGATGAGTGCTGCTGGCTGATGATGTTGTTTCTTTATGACTCAGGCAGTCTTCTGGCCTTGCAGCTAGCACAAGCCAGCCTGAGTGGCGGTTGCTGGAGGAGCAGAATGACGGTAAAGAGATACTTGGAGCCTAATCAGCTGTCCTTCGAGTGAACAGTGGGATCAGGGCTACCAGCCAACTCTGCCACTGCAGGTGTGCCTTGATGGAGGGGTGTTGGAAGTGGGCTTCTTTCCGGGAGCACTCACAAAGCAGGACTGAGGTTCAAGGGGAGCGTTTCAAAGCCTGGGATTGGGTTTTCCATGGAGTGAGCATCTTTTTCTCCTGACTGTCCCTCCACTGTTACTATCTCCACCTGCTTCTCCTTGCCCCATTTTCTTTTTCTTCTTACCACTCCTTACACTATGTCACATACATATTTGTTTGCCAATTGCCTGTCCCCTACTAGAGTACAGGCTCCACAAAAGCAGCCACTTTCTCCATCTTAAAAAATCTATACCTAGAAGAGAGACTGGCAGATAAAAGGCACTCAACAAAGATTTCTTGAAAGAATGCATGTTCTTCACATCCTCCAAGCACATTGGGGCTCAGAGAAAACTCTGCCTGACAATTTCCCCACAGGCTGGCAGCTTCACTTGTTCAGGGAATTAGGAGCCTGAGGGCACGATCTGAGTGTAATAACCCAAATTTGCACTTACGGTTTTCTATGTCAGGCTCCCTGGCTAGACCATGAGCACTCTCTCCGTGTAGGGTCTGAATCTTTTTCAGTTTCGTTTCCCCCAGGCCCAGCATGGTACCTGATACATAGTGTATGCTCAATATATTACTTGTTAGATGAATAAAATGGCCATTCTGTGAAACGCCATCCCCGTAGTTTCTGGCTGCCTACCTAACTCTGCTCTCATTTGAGAAATTATGCAAAATGGTAGCTTTTTGCTTATAGGCAATGCAGCTCTGGCCCAGAGATACGAGGTGCTGCTGAGAGTCAGCAGCAGGCCTCTGGGCTCCGCTCTGTCTGGGACTCTTTCCTTTCACTGCATCATCTTCCAAGAAGGGTGACCTGGCCTCAGGGCCCAGCATAATTATGATCTCCTAGAAAGAACTCCACTGGGCCTTTAAGGAAGGCTGATCAGAGCCTCTCAGATGCAGGGAAAGGGGAGCAGGAGGCAGACATGAAGGGGCCTCCATAGGGGTAGGGCTTCATCAGAATCACCTTGGGGGCTTGACAATGGCATCAGCCCCTGGGGCCTATCATAAGCCTATCACAGGCCTATCATATTCTTGTGAGAGAGAGTTTAAAAATCTGTGTATTTAATGCTTTTCCAAGGTGATTCTGATACATAATTTGTTGTAATGGTTAAGAACTTTAGAGGCAGATCTATTTGAGTCCAAAACCAGCTCTGTCATTACTGTTTATTCAAGGACAAGTCAGTCAGTCTCCCTGAGCCTCCGTTTCTTCAAGTATAAAATTGGGACTAATAAAAAGTACCTATTTTGTAAGATTAAAAGAGAAAATATATATAACACACTTAACATGGTATAAGGCCCATGGTAAGAGCTTAATAAATGGAGTCTGCCATGATGATGTTGATCGTAGTGGTAGTGATGACGATGTTGACAGTGGTGATGATGACAATAGTGACGGTGGTGATAGTGATGACAATGGTGGTGGTGATGATGCTGGTGGTGGTGGTGGTGGTGGTCATGATGATGGTGGTGGTGGTGGTGATGGTGGTGGTGGTGGTGATGGTGGTGGTGGTGGTGGTGATGGTGGTGGTGGTGGTGGTGGTGATGACAATGGTGGTGGTGATGATGCTGGTGGTGGTGAGTGGTGGTGGTCATGATGATGGTGGTGGTGGTGGTGGTGATGGTGGTGGTGATAGTGGTGATGGTGGTGGCGATGGTGGTGGTGACAATGGTGGTGGTGGTGATGGTGGTGGTGGTTGTGGTGATGTTGGTGGTGGCAGTGGTGGTGGTGATGACAATGGTGGTGGTGATAATGCTGGTGGTGGTGAGTGGTGGTGGTCATGATGATGGTGGTGGTGGTGGTGATGATGATGGTAATGATGATGATGGTGGTGGTGATGATGGTGGTGGTGGTGGTGGTGATGGTGGTGGTGTGATGATGATGGTGATGGTGGTGGTGGTGGTGGTAGAGGTGATAGTGGTAGTAGTGTGATGGTGGTATGATGATGGTGATGGTGATGGTGGTGGTGGTAGAGGTGATAGTGGTGGTGGTGGTGATGGTGGTGGTGGTAGAGGTGATAGTGGTAGTGATGTGATGGTGGTGGTGGTGATGGTGATGGTGGTGGTGGTAGTGGTGATGGTGGCAGTGGTGGTGGTAGTGGTGATGGCAATGGTGATGGTAATGATGATGATGCTAGTGGTGGTGGTGATGATGACAGTGATGGTGGTGGTGATGGTGGTAGTGATAATGGTGATGGTGGTGGTGGTGGTGATGATGACAGTGATGGTGGTGGTGTTAATGGTGATGATGATTGTGGTGGTGGTGATGATGATGACAGTGATGGTGGTGATGACAGTGATGGTGGTGATGGTGATGGTGGTGGTGGTGATGATGATGGTGGTGGTGGTGATGATGGTGATGACAGTGATGGTGGTGGTGGTGGTGATGGTGGTAATGATGATGGTGGTGGTGATGATGATGATGGTGGTGGTGATGATGATGGTGGTGGTAGTGATGATAATGCCAGTGATGATGGTGATGACAGTGATGACAGTGATGGTGGTGATGGTGATGGTGGTGGTGATGGTAGTAATGATGATGGTGGTGGTGGTGATGATAATGACAGTGATGGTGGTGGTGATGATGATGATGACGGTTCTTCATAATCTCCTGGAAAATGTGATTGTGCAGCCCTTCAGTAGTGTGCTCCCTTGTTCAGCCATTCTGACAGGAAGCTCTTCAATGTGCCCGCTTCTTGCTGTATTTAGTGCCTGGCTTCCTACTTACCAGCCTTTTCTAAAGCTGCAGAAGGGTTAGCCAAACAATAAGGAGTTGATTATTAGGGTGATGGCGAGGGTGGGTGACCTTCAAGAGATACTTTGAGAGTCAGATCCCTGTTTCCTCTGTTGGAAGAGGAGCTCAGAAAAGTGGATTAAGAGTAATGGCAGAGAATGAGCAAAGAAGTGGGAAGCTGAAAGGAACTATGAAGGACAGGCATCCCTGCAATGACAGAGCAGGCAGGGAGAGGCCAGGAGAGGAGCTGTGTCATTGGCATGGGGGTGAGAGCTGTGGGTTGGTCAGAGAAGAGCAGATAGGAGGACTCAGCCATGCACTTCAGCACCGAAGGGCTTCCTCGGCCTATGTGGGATACAGTGTCTGCCTTGCCAGCAGGCTGCCTGGAGTCTAACATGGGCTCTAGGATTAGGGTCAGACTCAGGGAGTAAAATCCTCCCTGGGAATTCCTCCCACACATGATACCCCTTTGCCTCCCCTCTCACCCCAGTTCCCTCCCTCTTGGTATTTTGCTGGGGGTGCAGTCCCTTGGCTACAATGGGTGATCTGGTGGCAGGAAGAGGGTGGCTGGTACAGGCCAGGAGCCTCTCCCAGGATCCAGCCTGCTGCTCTTGGGGATAAATGGGACCAGGAGGCCATTCAAAACACCAAGGCATTGAAGAAATGGGCTGGGGTCAGATAAAGGAACAGAGAGGAGGGACCTGCCATCACCATGGCACAGCTACGCTTACCTGCCGAAAACCATTCCTCGTGAACTGTAAGATTTTCAAGGCATAGTTGGACCTCTGGCCTTTGCTGTTGAATTCAATGTGGCCGGTAAGACCTTCCAATTCTACCTGTCCAAGAGAGAGTGAGTTACAGCACCAAACAGGCCCCTGGCCACTGCCCCTATACCTGCCTATTCTTTTAGGCTCAGTTGAAGGTCACTTCCTCCTACAAGACCCGCACGATATTGTTTCTTCCTAAACTTGCCTACTATTAGTCCACTTTGTACTGGCCCCAACAAGATCTCTACACAGGGGCTATTTAAGGATGCCCAGAAGAGGCAATGCAGTTAAGATCTTTCTCCTGCCCACCCATAGCCAAGGCATCTTGAGATGATAAATGTGGTGTCTGCAGGGACAATTCAGACTTGGCTTGGCCTGGAGTAGGAGAAGAATGCTCTCCCAATCACCCCATACCAACTACACAAAACAACCCAGTCATGGTGCTAACTTGAGCTCAGATTCCCCTCGGCCCCTCCTCCAGGCCCTTGGCTGTCCACAGCATTCATCCTCTCTGGGCAGATGCTCACCCACTGCCAGGCCCACAGGAAGTCAGGATGACTCTCTACCTAACTCTAAATGCAAAGTCTAAGACACTGTGCTCCGGCAGGCTTCTCTGACAGGAGATATCTTCTGTGTGGGGTAGAGATCCACATTCATCCACCAGAGGCATGGCTGGGGAGGACAATGGGAAACCCAGCCAAGCTAGAAGTCTTGAGCCTGCAACTCCCAGAGGGATGCCAGTCTCCAGCAGTATCACCCTTTCCCAGCTGTATGAAGCTTTGCTGAGAACACCGCTGAACAGAGAGGCCAGGTACTAAGTCTGGAATTCAGGGGCCCATTAATAGTGGAAGGCTCGAGGGCTGTTGCCTTCTGAACAAACTTCCATGGATTCTCAGTGGTTATTGGGGTTTAGCAAAGAAATGTGGTTCATAATCCATTCAACTGGGGTCACCAGAGATCCCTGATTTATCTGGGGCTATAATACAGATATATTTCGGAGAAGCCTGGGGTTGAGGCACTCTTGGACCTTGAACCATGTGTCCCACCCCATTAGCCTGGGCACAGCCCTGCAGGGCCTCAGCCGCTCCTCACCATGCGCAGGTAGTTCATGAGGCTGGTGCCATGCTGCCAGATCTGGGCCGAGCCACAGGACAGGGGCTTCACACCGATCTCCTGGCTCCGGTTCAGTTCCTGCACGGCAGTCACCACAGCATAGACCGCATCAAACAGCAGGGCCGAGGAGAGCTGGGAGAGGCCAGGGAGCAAGCAGACAGAGGGAGTGATGGGTGGAGAAGAAGAAAGGGAGGGTGAGGGAGAAAATAAGAGGAATGGAAGAAGAAAAGAGAAAGCAAAAGAAAGGGAAATAAGGGTGTATCTTCATTGCCCTTGGCCCACATCCTGCCTCTGGGCCAGCTTTACATCATCTAATAGCCAAGTGCTCACCCAAGGCACACAATGGTGCCAAAGGCTGCTCTGGGATTGAAGCCTCCAGGTAGCCCGTTGGACCCCGAATGACTTCAAGTGCATCCTTTTTCTCTGCTCCAGGGAAATAAGCAACTGCCGTGGCTCCCAAGAATCCTCAAGAAGAGGGCAGGGCTGCTTATCTCAAGAAGAGAAGAGAAAGGAACCTGGCCACTGCCCCTATACCTGCCTATTCTTTTAGGCTCAGTTGAAGGTCACTTCCTCCTACAAGACCCGCACAATATTGTTTCTTCCTAAACGTGCCTACTATTAGTCCACTTTGTACTGTTCAACGTGATGAGGAGGTATGAAGCACATGGTAAGTTCAAAGCCCAAAGATGAGTAAGAGCTTACTCCTGTGATTACAGCAGGACGGGGAGGGGAGGTATGAGTAGACAGGGTACAAATAAGGAGCACATGAGACAGAGTGAGCCACATCCACAAAGGTCTTGGTGGGGCGGGTTCCAAAGAGGGAAACATCTGGTTGGGCAATCAAGAAAGTCTTTCATGGAGGATGCTGCCCTGGAACTGAGCACTAAAGGATGAGGAGTCGCTGGGAAGAGGGAAAGGCATTCCAGAGCATGGAACTGCAGGAACAAAGACTAGGAGGTGGAGAGTTTGAGCACTCCTGGGGTGGGGAGGGGGCGGGGGCCAGAGGAAGTAGTCCATCAGGCACCTGGCAGGAGTCATGGAGTGCAGGGCCTGAAAGTCAGGTAAGAGGTCAGCACAATTGTGTGTCCACGCTTTCACCTTCACTATTAAACTGCAAGCTTAAACAAGACCTTAATCTCTATATTATCACAACATCTGTCATGGGACTTGTCATGTGGCTGGCCCCCAAGACAGTTGCTTCACTTGAATTAACCTCTGGCTGAAATCTGCCCACTACCCAATGAGTGGATACAATGTTCACAGCCTGTGGGGAGGGCAGAGCTGGGTATCTTAGTGGAGGTGGTAGGAGTGGAAAGACAGAAGCCGCCTGACCTTGAGAAACGTGCAGTCTAAGGAGGAGATAATACCACACTATATTAATGTAAGCAGGGTCCCTGGCCAAAATATATATATATATCTACTAAATGCAATTGACTATACACTCAATACTGTGCCAGGGCCCTGAGTGGGGCCAGGAAGGCAGGTGGAAGCCTCCTGGGAGGAGTGGCGTTATGGGGCTAGAAGTCCACAGATAGTCCCATTACAAGGCAAGTTCCTTCACTGAAACACAGCATTCCACAACTGGCAACTCAATATTGCCCCTTACAAGCCTTCTCTTTCAACTGCCGGCACCCTTGTGAGGGTCCCATGTGAGACCCTTGTGAGGGCACCATTCCATGTGACCAACTTCTTACAGCCCACCTCCTTCCTAGCCAGCCCTGGGACACTGGCCCCTCCAAGGTTGGAAGGAGGGATGCTATCTTGGGTTTTTTCAAGCTCTCCAGGCAGAGCATCAGCAATGTGGGATGGTGAGGTGCCAAGGAAAGAACAGCAAACCCAGAGTCCAGATCCCAGTCCCTCACTTATGTGCTGTGATCCCAGGCACGTGAATCTCCCCAGATGAGCAACAATTTCTGCATCTGTAAAAGAGAAGCAGCAGTCCCTGCCTCACAAGTCTGTAAAAGTGCTCTGCAAACTGCCAGTGTCAGAAGACAGCGTTCCTGAGGGTAGGGGCTGTGGCCCCCAGGTCCAGACAGATGTTAGCAGGTGCTCAGGAAGTTCAGGTGTTGGCTGAACTAAGTCAGGCTCCAGGGAGTGGTAAGGACAGGGGGCTATAGGCAGGGTGGATGGCCTTGTTACCTACCCAGTTTTGCTACATGTTGGGCCAGGAGGCCTAGGAGGGGAACTGGGTGATCAGGCTCTGGATAATCTCTTTAAAAGGCAATTACAGAGCAAAACAGCAGAGTTTCTCTGCTCCAGCCCAAGTTCACCTGCCTCACAAAACTACCTGACTGGTGTACGCCTTCCTCCTCCCTTGCACGCTCTCCCTCCCTCTCTTGCTGCTTCTTCCCCTCCTTGCCTTGCTTCTTTTCTTTCTTCCCACTTTCATTCTGCCACTACCATCGGGCAGGAACCATGGACCTCAACACCTTCCCACTCTCCACAGAGACACTGGATCAGGCCGCTGAGTCCCCTTGGCCTCCATCTAGTCTCCTGCCTCCACTGCTCCTACTCTCCTCCCATCTGTCCCTTGGTCATGGAGCCACCTGGAACCCAAAGAATAAGCAACAAAGGGCACCCCATTCCCACCATGGGGAACAGTGGACGCCTCTGCAGTCCTGCTGAGCCAGGATGAGCTGGCCTGAGCCGCCACACTCCTGAGCCCCTCCATCGATCATCTTCCACTCTCTTTCTGCCCTTCCCCTTTGCCCTCAGCTCCTTCTTCATCTGATGCACCCTGAATGGCAGCGAACGCTCCTTTGCAAGCTTACAACTGTCCTTTTCTTCCATGTAATTCACTTTCCCCTCAGCACATGTGGCCCTTTTATTAATGGGCCTCTCACATTTGCTTGCCAAAAGGGCATACGGACTCTGCCCCAAACTGATGCTGCAGACTCTCCCTTTCCAGCTTAGACAAACTGAGGGGAACTTAGCTGTCCCTACTGAAACTGGCTTCTAGATCCTTCTGTTTGGCTATTTAAATGATAATATAAACCAATTTCTGTCTCACCTTCTTGTTAATGGCAAGTTAATCTTGCCATTCTCAAATTCCCAAAATTGTAGTATTTGAGCTGGAAGGAATTCTAGAAAACAATTCATCTGACTGGGTGTGGTGGCTCATGCTTATAATCTCAGCACTTTGGGAGGACAAGATGGGTGGATCACTTTGAGGTCAGGAGTTCAAGACCACCCTGGCCAACATGGTGAAACCCCATCTCTACTATAAATACAAAAATCAACTGGCTGTGGTTGCACATGCCTGTAATCCCAGCTACTCCAGAGGCTGAGGCAGGAGAATTGCTTGAACCTAAGAGGTGCTGGCTGCAGTGTGCCAA
This sequence comes from Cheracebus regulus, assembly GCA_963574635.1. Lineage (NCBI taxonomy): Eukaryota > Metazoa > Chordata > Mammalia > Primates > Pitheciidae > Cheracebus > Cheracebus regulus. The sequence continues at coordinate 3,967 of CAUYQU010029027.1, read as the reverse complement.
GATCGCATCACTGCACTCCAGCCTGGGCAACAGAGTGAGACTCTGTCTCAAAAAAAAAAAAAAAAAAAAGAACTTGTCTGATTGTCTTATTTTACCAACCAAGAAACTGAGGCTCAGGCAGTTCTTCTCTCCCAAGGTCACAAAGCAAGGCCTGGAGGCCCAGCACCCCTTTGTCCAGACGGGCTTCCTCCCCTCTCCACAGCACCGCCTTCCACCTCCCTCCACTCGAGAAGCCTGCGTTGTTGTTGCTCTATCAGATGTATTCTTATGCCTCATCTCCCAGGACAACTTGCAGCAATCTTTCACTGTCACCTTCTCAGCAGCAGGCGGGAGTGTGGGACTCTGAGGCCAGGGTGGGCAGGAAGGGTTGGTGGGCACACTTCTCTAATGCCCTGGGTTGGGGCCATTACCCAGTTTGCCTTCTGGCCTGACTGGTTGTTTATCCTCATGTTAGCCCCTCAGTTAAGAGCCATTAGCCATTGGCTGCCTACCTAGCACCCATTCTCCCCTTCTTCCTCCCATTTTATTTAGGTATCCTTCCCTGTGCCAAGCTGCAAGGAGCTTCAGAGGAGGCTGACCCAGCTCTGGGTCCCAGGGAAGCCTGGGTGGTCCAAGAGTTACTCCACCCACCACGGCAATATGTGATTCGGGACTGCATGAGACCCATTAAAACGATGAGCCATGAACTGAGGTCTGGAATGAGGGGTTTGCTTCTCAGGAAAGTTTCCGGTCTCCTAAGATGACATTCCTTCTCTCTCCTCCGGATATGTTTATGTCTGGTTGGAATGCTTGGGCTGCTGCAGCCAGCCCAGCTCCAGCCTCAGCATGAAGCTGGTACCAACTGGGGACACAGCAGAGATGGAAAGATCTGGTCTCCAACCTCATCGCTCTGGAATCTTGCTAAGCCATGTAATAACACATTTCTGTTTTTGCATAAGATATTTTAATACAGGGTTTCTGTTGCTGAGCGTACTCTGGTATCAAGGCCCTGGGGATCCCTTTCCTCTCAGGGGCATTGTTGCACCAAGCCCCGGAGTCTACAGGCCCCCTCTTCCTCCAATGAGGCTGTGTGCTGGTCCCCAAGAGACCCTCATCACGGGAGACTTGCAGAGGAAGCGCCAAACTGTTTCTCACATCCTCCCACCAAGCCCCCAGCTTGTTCCTGCCACGTGGTTGCCACTATTCCCAGTCCGTCTAGGATGCGGTTTTCTTGGCTGATGCTCTCTTATTAGCACATGATGTGAATGCCGAGAGATCCGTGTGTGTCTGTTTGCAATGTTCCTTGGCATCTTTAAATCCAGGGCCTTCAAGATTCTTCAAGTGCTTCTAGTACGAACACCAGCTAGGGACACTGGGTGCGGGTAGTGGGTGGAATGAAAATCCTTAAGGTTCTGGTCTCCTCTCCACCTGTGTGTGGTCTTCAGAGGGGTGACACCAGTGACGTGTCCCCCATAGGCTCTGAGCTTCACGGTTCCTCTCTGTGGTTCAGCCTGGGCTGGTGAGAGCTGACTGCCCCAAATGTCTTCTCCCCAGGTGCAGTCTCCTCGGGTTCCTCCACCCATCACCAGGGCGCTCTCTTCTGCAGGCTCCTGGCAATCCGCCCAGACCTCTCACCTGGATCCTTCAAACTGAGAATTCGTCTCCCAACCCTCATGCCTCCAGCTATCTCCTTGCAGTTACCAATCTCCTGCCGTCACCCAATTTCTCCTCTGATGGTGAGTGAGCCTGTCATCTCTCTGCCTCATCAATTTTTCCATCTTGTTTCAGATCTCCATCCCGAAGCATCTTTCTCGCTCTCCTAATTGCTTTCTCCCTCTGCTATTACTTACTCATTTAGCTCTGGAAAGCATTTGGGGCTACAGTCAGGAAGAAGCAGTTTCTGTTACAAAAGCTCTCCATCCATGTCTCCACTTCCAGCCCCACCGGGGGATGGAGGCACCCCCCAATTTCCATCCCTTCTCTGCACTGCCGTTCGTTTTCCTTTTCCTCTCTTTCTGTGGCCTCCGCTCCCCATCTGTGTGCACATACCTCTCGGTTTTGTCTCTGTTTCTCCTGTCCCTGTCTTTTCTAAATATTAAATCCCTCAAATGGCTCAATCCTCATTTAAAAGCCTCTCCTCATTCTTGGCACCAAAATGTTGCTTGGCAATGAACCTTCGATTCTCTTGTTTTTATATTTTCATTTGATTCTTCATTGTTATTTTCTTTTGAGCTGTTTGCAAATTGTTTAGGGGAATGTAAGACTCTGTATAAATTAAGATGAATCAATTCTGACTCACGGAGCTGCAGCTGAGTTCCTTCCCCCTCCCCTGACATGAAAATAAGGATATCTCCTAAATACATACCAGTAACCCTCATCTCTCTCCAAGCCCCAGAAGACTGGATTCCTAGGCTCCTCCCGGATGCCCATTTGTCTCTGAACTTCTGTAACTTAAACTCTACCCCCTAATATAATACCAGGACAGGAACCATTAAAAACTCATGGAATAGTTCTTACAATCTGGATTTTATTCAATGAAATAAACACTTAATTACAAACATCTGCTTTAGCCTAAATTCTAATTACTTAATCTAGCCATCTGTAATTTTAATGATTTTCCAGGATTTTTGTTCTTTGCAGCATGATTAATGGGAATGGCACGTGAAGCTAGCGGGTGTGTGTGTGTCTCCATTTGTGACACCCCTTCTTCTGCTTGCATTGTCTCAGGCAGAAGCACATTTGCAGCTCACTGTCAGCTATCTGGCAGGTATGGCCTGGGGTGTGGATTGAGCTTGCTTTCCTGGTTACCTCTCAGTTCAATCACTCCTCTCTCAGCGCCCTTAGAGCGGGGCTCCCTCTCCAGAAAGCTCCACCCAGAATGCCGAAGTCCTGACCATGAAGGTGAGGAAGAGAGGGAGACTCTTAACCATGTCGGGAGAAAAAGGCAAAGGAGAAAAGAAACTGCCAAGAGTGAATAAAGAGTGAGGAACATCATGTGGAGAGACGGAAACAGAAAAGAGGGTCTAGGGAGAAGAGAGAGAGAGAGAAGGTTCCCACTGAGGCTGGAGTGGAGGCCTTTGTAGAATGCTCTACGGTGGGGACAGAACCAGGCTGTTTTCCTGGAACTGACTCCCTCTCGCCTTCCAGCTCCCCAGAACATGAAAAAGTGGGGTTGTTTGTGCTGTGAATTTCTCAGCCCCCAAAGAGACAGGAAGAGGCACCACTTTTCTTTTCTTTTTTCTTTCTTTCACCACCATTGTTTATTTTCTTTTCTGAAAAAGCACAGTCTCTATTAATGGAAGCCTAGCCTTGCTACTATTCCCAAGCTAAGAATAGTCTTGTTGCTATTATCTCATAGCAAGTGTATAATAAGTGTTTTCTTTTCTTTTTAAATTTTACTTTAGGTTCTGGGGTACATATGCAGATCATGCAGGGTTGTTGCATAGGCCCATACATAACCAGGTGATGTTATGTATGTTATGTATGTTGCTGCCTCTATTCCCCCTTTGACTATATCTGGTGTTTCTCTCCATTTTATTCCTCCCCACCCTCCCCACACCCCACTGTCCCTCCCCTAGCTCCCCCAACTGCCCCCATTGTGTGATGCTCCACTCCCTGAGCCCACGTGCATTGTTCAACACCCACCTATGAGTGAGAACATGCGGTGTTTGGTTTTCTGTTCTTGTGTCAGTTTGCTGAGAATGATGGTTTCCAGATTCATCCAAGTCCCTACAAAGGACAAGAACTCACGGTTTTTTATGGCTGTGTAGTATTCCATGGTGTATATGTGCCACACTTTGTTTGTCCAGTCTATCATCGATGGGCATTTGGGTTGGTTCCAGGTCTTTGCTATTGTAAACAGGGCTGCAATGAACATAACACGTGCATGTGTCTTTATAACAGAACGATCTATAGTTCTTTGGGTATATACTCAGTAATGGGATTGCTGGGTCAAATGGAATTTCTATTTCTAGATCCTTGAGAAATC
>CAUYQU010029023.1:0-44406 GCA_963574635.1 Cheracebus regulus | reverse complement strand
GAAGGAAGCACTAAATATGGAAAGGAAAAACTGGTACCAGCCACTGCAAAAACATACCAAAATGTATGGTGACTCATGCCTGTAACTCCGGCATTTTGGGAGTCTGAGGCAAGTGGATTCACTTGAGGCCAGGAGTTCCAGACTAGCCTGACCAACATGGTGAAACCCTGTCTCTACTAAAAATACAAAAATTAGTCAGATGTGATGGTACACACCTGTAATACCAGCTACCTAGGAGGCTGAGGCACCAGAATCACTTGAACCCAGGAGGTGAAGGTTACAGTGAGCAAAGATTGTGCCACTGCACTCCTGCCTGGGTGACAATATGTGACTCTCCCTAAATAAATCAATACTTCAGCAGAATTGAGGCCAAAACAATAAGAACTTGCTACTCATCTAGATCAGTTAAAATACTTTTTATTTCCTTTTATTTCTGCTTTACAGTTACCACATAAATTATTTAAAATATGAAAGATTTCGAAAAGTATATTTAGAAATTACAAATAAAGGAATACAGATGCTATTCTTGAATAAATCATCTGTATTTTGACATTTATCAAACAAACATAATAAAAGTTTGTGTTTTTCTTTTGTCTTGCTTTTTGTTTTCTAATTACCTGATTAGAAGCGGATGAAACTTCTTGGCCTGGAGGATTAAAAAAAAAAAAGGAAAGCATTAGTTTGCACCATCACAGATTGAAGGAAAAAGTGAAAAAAATAGAATGTAGTAGTAATAAAACTGCAGAGGCCTATTATCTAAACATCTGACATTACCCCATCTTATAATTGAAGTTCTCAAGACTGAGTGACAAGATAAAAAACATGTGTTCTGAGGTAGCATCAATAGTATGTTCTTTGTGTAAATAAAACACATCTAATGTACTCTATAAAATGGATTCAAAATTTGATAATAACATGTTGTTCATAAACATGCTATGTCAATGCAATATGATAAGCATAAAGAATGATTAGAGTTGCAAATTTAAGATTTAAATTTTATGTAAATATCACAGGAAAATCATACAATTCTTTAAAATGAACACTTACTATAGAGATAGGTACAGAAATAACATGAGTAACTATTTCAAGTTACATACAAATCTACAGATTGATGTTAATTCCATCTATGAATGCTGAAGCAATTTACATATGTGTGAATCTGAAATCCACTACTAATTTCTTACTAAGCAAGCTAGATTGAGGGGGTCACAGAATTCTAAATATGGCAACCATTCCTATTTATGAGAAGAAACAATGTTAGAAACAAACAAAAGGGCATCACGATAAATCATGCAAATACTAAATACATAAGAGAATATGGTGAACAATTTTAAGCTTAGGACTTTGAAATTTTAATTGAAAGGAAACATTTCCTTTCAATTAAAAAATGAATAAAAAATAAATATAATTTGCAAAGCTGGCCAAGTGAAACAAAAAATATGAATAGTATGTAACTATCAAAGCATTTGTATCTATACGTAAAATATATTCTTTACGGCCGGGCACAGTGGTTCATGCCTGTAATCCCAGCACTTTGGTCGGCCAAGGTGGGCAGACCACCTGAGGTCAGGAGTTTGAGACCAGCCTGTCCAACATGGAGAAACCCATCTCTACAAAAAATACAAAATTAGCCTGGCGTAGTGGTGCATGCCTGTAATCCCAGCTACTCAGGAGGCTGAAGCAGGAGAATCTCTTGAACCCGGGAGGTGGAAGTTGCAGTGAGACCAGATCGCGCCACTGCATGCCAGCCTGGGCAATAAGAGCGAAACTACATCTCAAAAACAAAATGTTCTTTACAATACATGCCACTCTGCCAAATGCCTTCACCAAAAAATTCGATTAAGGATTAGAAAAAGAAATAAGATCAGTCACACACAAAGACTTCAAAAGAGTAGAAAAATTCCAAGAATGATCACTAAGGGGCACCATCATTTTATATTTTACCAAAGAAAGTGTGCTGGCAGAGTGGTAGGTAGGTGGTCAGTGACTGAGGGTCTCAAGAGTACAGCGTGCTGTCAAACAAATCAAGGAAGCCACACCTTCAGGAGGCAGAGCTTGAGGGACACTTGTAAGTACTAGAGAAAGGGCATTTAAGACTAAGATTGGAAATTGTTCTTTAAAGTTTAAAGTCAGTCGTTGCCATTGGGTAGAGGCATTCAGCTTTTTTGAACATGACTCACAGTTAGCAATGTATTTTACACCATGATTTAGCAAAACCACATACATATACATGAATAGAAATCTTGGCATCATTTAACAATTTTATTTGGGATGCAATCTGATGCTTTTTAAATATGTTATTATATTTATGGTCATGATGATGTTTGCTTAAATAAATTTATTTCATAGCCCATGGAAATTGCTCAGTGGAGTGGCAGCGCTAGAGACAACTTACTGTGATCTAAGATGTGATGGGGAAATGCAGAATTCCAAACAATAAGGCTAAACAGTTATTTCAGAAAGCATGAGAAGACAGTGGAAACAGCAGCAACAAGAAACTGAGTTTCTTTATAGAGGTGGAGAGTAATACTGTGGTTGCCAGTGGCTGGGAGGTGAGAGAAATGGGAAAATGTTGGTCAAAGCACACAAACTTGCAGTATAAGATGAATAAAAGTTAATGTACAGCACGGTGACTAGAGTTAACAATGTAGTATTCTTTTTCAATTTTTTTAACTTTTATTTTAATTTTGGGGTAGTGTGGAGGTTTGTCCCATAAGTAAACTTGTGTCATGGGGTTTGTTGCACGGATTATTTCCTCACCCAGGTATTAAGCCTAGCATCCGTTAGTTATTGTTCCTGCTCCTTTCCTCCTCCTATTCTGCACCCCACTAGGCCACAGTGTGTGGTATATCTCTCTGTTTCTGTGTTCTCATCATTTAGTTTCCACTTATGAAAGTGAGAGCGTGTGGTATTTGGTTTTCTGTTCCTGTATTACTTTGCTAAGAATAATGGCCTCCAGCTCCATCATGTCCCTGCAAAGGGCATGAGCTCATCTTTTTATGGCTGCATAGTATTCCATGGTGTATATGTACCACATTTTCTTTATCCAATCTATAATTGATGGGCATTTAGGTTGATTCCATGTCTCTGCTATTGTGAATAGTGTTGCAGTGAACACACACATGCAGGTGTCTTTATAATAGAATGATTTATATTCCTTTGGATATATACCTAGTAATGGGATTGCTGGGTCAAATGGTAGTTCTGTCTTTAGACAGAATAGAATTGCCACAGTGTCTTCCACAGTGGTTGAACTAAATTACACTTCCACCAACACCATATAAGTGTTCCCTTTTCTCCACAACCTCACCAGCATCTGTTATGTTTTTGACTTTTTAATAAAAACCATTCTGACTGGTGTGAGATGGCATCTCATTGTTGTTTTGATATACATTTCTCTAATGATCAGTGATATTGAGCTTTTATTCGTATGATTGTTGGTCACATGGTATGTCTTCTTTTGAAAAGTGTCTGTTCGTGTTCTTTTGCCACTTTCTTTTTTAATTGTTTTTTTGAGACAGAGACTCCCTCTATCACCCAGGCTGGAGTGCAATGGCACAATCTTGGCTCACTACAACCTCCACCTCCTGGGTTCAAGCAATTCTCCTGCCTCAGCCTCCCAAATAGCTGGGATTACAGGCAAACGCCACCATGCCAGGCTAATTTTTGTATTTTTAGTAGAGATGGGGTTTCACCATGTTGGTCATGCTGGTCTCGAACCCCTGACCTCATGATCCACCTGCCTCAGCCTCCCAAAGTGCTGGGATTACAGGTGTGAGCCACCACGCCCACCCCTTTTCCGAGTTTTTAATGGGGTTGTTTTTTTTCCTGTAAATTTGTTTAAGTTCCTTATAGGTGCTAGATATTAGACTTCTGTCAGATGCATGGTTTGCAAAAATTTTCTCCCATTCTGTAGGTTGTCTGCTCATTGTTTTTTTTTTTTTTTTTTTTGAGATGGAGTTTCACTCTGTCGCCCAGGCTGGAGTCCAATGGCACGATCTCAGCTCACTGCAACCTCCACTTCCCGGGTTCAAGCGATCCTCCTGCCTCAGCCTCCAGAGTAGCAGGGACTACAGGTGCGTGCCACCATGCCTGGCTAATTTTTGGTATTTTTGGTAGAGACAGGATTTCACCATATTAGCCAGGATGGTCTCAATCTCCTGACCTTGTGATCTGCCTGCCTCAGCCTCCCAAAGTGCTGGGATTATAGGTGTGAGCCACCATGCCTGGTCATCTGTTCACCCTTGATCATTATTTTTGCTGTGCAGAAGCACTTTAGTTTAACTGGATCCCATTTGTCCATTTCTGCTTTTGTTACAATTGCTTTTGGTGTCTTCATCATCACATATTTGCTTGTTTCTATGTTCTGAACGGTATTGCCTAGGTTGTCTTACAGGGTTTTTATAGCTTTGGATTTTACATTTAGGTCTTTAGTCCATCTTGAGTTAATCTTTGTATATGGCCTAAGGGGTCCAGCTTCAATTCTCTGCATGTGATTAACCAGTTAACCTGGCACCATGGATTGAATAGGAAATCCTTTCCCATTGCTTGTTAGTTAACAGTGTAGTATTCTTTATTTGAAATTCGCTAAGGGAATAGATCTCAAGTGTTCGGATGTCCCCACAGTCACACAAGATGGTAGCTATGTATAGTGATGGATATATTAATTTGATGTAGTAATCATTATACAAGGTATATATATATGTCAGATCATCGCATTGCACACCTTGACTATTAGGCAATTTTTATTTGTCAGTTATACCTCAATAAAGTTGGGGTGAAAAAGAAACAGAGAGTTTCCTTTAAATATGCTTGTCCACAGGGGCTGAGCCCTGTTATTCATAACTGTCGATTTTGAGTAATTACATGATTACTATACCTACATATTATGGCAAACAGAGCAATTGTTTTTTTCAAGAGACAGGCTCTTGCTACACTGCTCAGACTGGACTCTAACTCCCGACCTCAAGGAATCCTTCTACTTCAGCCTCCCAAGTAGCTAGGACTACAGGAGTGTACCATCAGCTTCTTGCAACTTCTTCAGAACAAAAAAAATACACTTTTTATCACCTGCTAATATTCAAAGGCCTATTTTAAAACACCAATATAAAAATTAAAATCAATAGAATTTTGGTTAACTTCTTTCCACAGAAGTTTATTAAATGCTGATCAAAAAAATAATATACAAATATTACTTTAATTCTAAGAATGATGTGATCAGTTTTATGAAAGAGTAAGAACTCCAAGCAGCCTCTTCTCCAGTCTTTTATTACAATAGGATCAAGAGTGTCTGATAATTGGATGCTTAAATTTACACTTCCCTACTATGAAAAATATTATAAAGCAATGACTTACTTTTCTTACCTTGATTTTGATGTTTTCTTTCATATGTAGTCATCTCCTGCCTGCAAGGAAAGAGATAGTAACATGAGATACCCCAGGTTCTCCAAAGCTGAAAATGCCTTTCAAAGCATTTGGTTACCCTTAACCTAAGGCCATTGTTAGATTTACCATGCAAATTTTAAATAAAATTAAAAGGCTGCTTACTCTACCCTTTTTCGAAAAACCACAAAAATCTAGGAAAACAATGAACAGTGGAAAACAAAGTTCCATAGAGCATGGAGCCAAGGAAATTATTAGATTATCAGACTACACATATTATCACATGTGTGAAAACATACGTATAATATAATGGAATTTAGGACAATTCAAGAGAGAAAACTGAAAGTTTTGAAATTTATTTCTCTGCTATTCTTAATGAGGGTGTATAAATCCTTAAAGGTAAATAAGAGAGTCTTACCAATTCTAAGTAAAACTTTCAGTCATACACATTTCACAGTAATGTGAAAGAAATAGAGATTGTTTCCAAAGGGACACGATGTACACAATAAAGAGGAGCCAGAGGCAGTGGGGAGGAGATAGGGTTGCTAGCACATCACCTTTTATTTCTCTGTCACTCAGACTCCTACATTTAAGGGAAAATGTGGAAAAAGGATACAGCTTGTAATAAGCTGCCCATCTCAAGGACAGCCAATTACACACACAGTACAGAGATGTGCCTGGGCTGAGGGAACAATATTTTGGGAGGAAGTATTCTAAAACGACATGCCACAATCAAAGCCTGGATTTTGCAACAGAGCAGAGACGCCCTCTTGGAAGCCTGTTAGGCACCCACAAGCAAAGAAATAAAGGAAAGTCGTGAGTTCCTTCAGGGGAAATTCCAGGCACCCAGCTAGCCCTGAGAAGTAGCTGAGCAGCCTGATAAGCCGGAGGAAACCTGGACCTCCACCAAACGCACATCTGGCACCGGGACCTCAGGCACGAGGGAGCCGAGGACTGAACTCCCACCGCCAGGCTTTGTCTAAATTTCTTCCTGAGGAGCCTGGAGGAAGTCATGCCCAGCAGCCAGACCTTAACATTCCTTTCTCTTGACCCCATACTTGTAGACAAAGCTTTGCTTCCTTAAACAATTGCACATCAAAGAATCTTTCATTCCACCTATGATTTATAAGGCACCCTTCCCCCCAGCTTCAAGGTATCTCACCTTTTTAACCAAACCAACTGTAATCTCCATGTATTGATTTACAATTTTGCCTGTAAATTCTGCTTTCCTGAAATTTACCCCTGCCTTTAAAAACCCTTGCTTGTAAGCCACTGAAGAGGACAGGTCTTAAGCCTGAGACCCACAAATAGACACCTCCTTTGTCCTGCAGCGAACCTCCATGTGGATATTTCGCTTTACAACACCAGGTGAGCTGCCCTCACTTGGTTCAGTGACAGCTGTAGCTTGTTTCTCTTCTGCACCCTCCTTAAACACACATGCACACACATGTGTGTGCACACACACACAATTTTATCTCACAAATGATCTACTTTCATTCAGAATACTAAGCACAAAGTTACAAAGATGAACTGGACAACAAAAACAAAACAAAAAATATATATTATTGTTAATAATTATTAACAATAACAAATGGAGAAGGAAAGTGGACTGGCCTAAACCAGGAAAATAATTGTAGAGAATGACAACATTTGTATATAAAATTAACACTAATAGGGGAGGAAAGAATGAAGAGAAGTAATAGGTACAAAAATATAGTTAGCTAGAAGAAATAAGTTCTAGCATTTGATAGCACAGTGAGGAAAATTATAGATAACAATAATTTAGGCCAGAACTGGTGGCTCATGCCTGTAATCCCAGCACTTTGGGAGGCCGAGACAGGTGGATCATCTGAGGTTGGAAGTTCAAGACCAGCCTGACCAACACGATAAAACTCTGTTTCTACTAAAAATAAAAAATTAGCCCAGTGTGGTGGTGCATGCCTGTAATCCCAGCTACTCTAGAGGCTGATGCAGGAGAATCACTTGAACCCGGGAGGCGGAGGTTGTGGTGAGTCAAGATCATGCCATTGCACTTCAGCCTGGGCAATAAGAGTAAAACTCTGTCTCAAAAAAAAAAACAATAATGATTATATATTTCAAAATAGCTAGAAGAAAAGAATCGTAATGTTCCCAACACAAAGAAAAGATTGATGTTTGAGTAGATGGATATCACAAGTACTCTGATTTAATCAGTACACATTGTATACATGTAGCAAAATATCACAGATACCCCCAAAATATATACAAGTATGATATACCAGTTTTTAAAATAGGCCAGGTATGGTGGCTCATGCCTGTAATCTCAGCACTTTGGGAGGCCAAGGAGTGTGGATCATTTGAGCCCAGAGGTTTGAGACCAGGCTGGGCAACAGGGGAAAACCCTGTTTGTACAAAAAAGGTATATATTAGCCAGGCATGGTGGTGTGCACCTGTAGTCTCAGCTACTCAGGAGGCTGCGGCAGAAGAACTGCTGGAACCCGGGAGGGGGAGGTTGCAGTGAGCAGAGATCACTCCATTACACTCCAACCAGGATAACAAGAGCAAGACTTCATCTCAAAAAACAAAGAGACTCAAACAAATGAAACAAAAGTATTCAAAGATATAATGAGAGAAAAGGCATCAAAAATAAATTCTTAAGTCTGAAAACTGACTTCACACAGGGGGAAGAAAACTAATGACACAGAACGCTGAGACATGGCGACTATAGTCAGTGGTGAGTGCTTGAAATTCACTGATGGTAGAGCTCAAGCATTATCATCACACACAACAATAATGGTAACTGTGTGAGGTAACACATATATTGATTTGTTAACGTGCTTTATCGTGGTAATCACTTTTCTGTATATACATATCGAAACATCGCATTGTATACCTTAAATCTGTACAATTTTTTTGGTCACTTATACCTCAAGAAAGGTGAGAAAAAGATTTAAAATAGAGACACATGCATAAAAGAAAATAATACACGATTCTGGGGTGGGGCAGAGAACAAATAATGAGTTTTCAAACATTCATGGGGAAAATGTATATAAACCAAGTCACCAAAAAGGGCGCTTAAGGTGGCCCAGCTCCACAACTGGCGAGTGGAATTACACTCACTAAGTTGTGAGGAGAAAGATACTGATCCACAAATTGTATTATTCTCCAAGGAAAGAAAATGTATCGTCAAATGTCTTCATACTGAGATAATCTAAAACCTATGAGGTCTTTAGGAAAGAAATAAAGCAAACGTTACTGCACAATCACATTTGAAATTTGTAAAATGTGAAGTTATATAACAAAGAAGTTGGTAAATGAAGAATTCAGCCACTCGGTTAGCTGTTGTTCTGAGGCTCTAGCCACAAAATCCAAACCTAAGTCCAGACTGGATCATCAGCACCTACTGGTCATCCACTCTGTCTTAAATACAGTGAAACAATTCTGTATGCTGTGGCCACTGGAAACTTTCGGACAGTGGCAGTAATTCCTGGATTTCTAGGAGTCCTCTTAGATTTTCTTGACATTTCTCATTAACTAAATTGTGTCCTCTTAAAATCTGCATGTTGAAGTCCTAATCCCCAGGACCTCAGAATGTGACTGCATTTGCAGATAGGGCCTTAACACTGGTAATTAAATTAAAACAAGGTCCTAAGAGTGGGCCCTATTTCCAAATGACTGGTGTCTTTGTAAGAACAGAAAATCTGAACACAGTCATGCACAGAGGGGAAGACTCAGGGAAAAGACAGCCATCTACAAGCCAGAGACAAATGGCACAAAACAACCCACCTCTGCCAACACCTTGATCTCAGACTTCCAGCCTCCATAATTGTGAGAAAGGAAATTTTGGTTCTTTAAGCCACTCAGTCTATGGTACTTTGCTATGACAGCCCTAGTAAATGAATACAGATTGATATATGGGAACTGGACTAGGCAATACTAACGAAGCAGGGCCTGCGTCTCTCCTCCCTGTCTGAGAGGGAGCAGCCTGCAATGTCCTTAGGTGTCCTTGATATCCCGTCACAGGGACCTTCTCACACTCCAGAAGATGAAGACTTTAGCAAGCCCCTTATTACAGAAAAGGAGCTGGACAGAAGATGGCATGCTAAAGATTAAAACCAACAAACACTAATACTGTCATGAATTGCTACACACTAAAATATTTAGAATCCATATGAAAGAAAGAAGAAGAAAACATGAAAGGTAACTCAAAACAGTAGATTAATTTCTCTCAGCTGATAAAAAGTAGGAAAAATAATGACAGAGAATATCTGAAATACACAATAAGGTTTCTCTTGCAGACAAATTTCAAAATTATAATCTTTGAACAAAAGATTATATATGTTCAAAATTTGTGCACATAATAATGTGCACTGATTTCTTTTTCCACAAACACAAGCTAAAATTGTAGTATTTTAAGACTATTTTACATCTGAAGAACCCAAAATTTAGAGAATGTAAGTAAATTGTCTCAAAGCTAACATATAGAACGAAGAAGGCTTTAATAAAGTCCATAAAGCAGAAATAACACAGACCATGCAGATACTGGTAACAATGAAATAAAATTTAAATTATACTTAAGACTATAAAGCAATATTTGAAATTTAAAAACTATTCAGTTCTAAGAATAAATTAAAATTTGCAAAATATTAGACAATAATAGTATTTCCTTTAATGACACATAGAATACAGGTAAAATATTATTTAGAGGGAAAGTTTATATTCATATATGCTTCCATTCCTAAACAAGAAAAATTGAGAACAAAACTATTAAGTTTTGAATTCAAAACAATTAGAATAGCAACAATTTTAAAAACTAAGGAAAGCAAAAAAAAAAAAAAGACTGTAATAAAGATAAAAGCAATGATATTATGACATCCTGGAAAAAAGCAAAACAGAAATCAGATCAGTGATTACCAGGGGTTAAAGGGAAAGGGAGGGGCGATGGAAATATTCTATATCTTGATTGTGGTGATTACATGACTGTGTATGTTTTTCCTAAACTTATCAAACTGTACAGATAAGAAGGGTGAATTTTACTATACTATACCTCTATAAACCTAAATCTTAAAAATTAAGTGACTTGAAAGAGCTCACACAGTTCTTTCTGTAAATATGTTTAAATAAATAATACTATGGTAAAAATCCAATAATCAAAACTGACTCAGCAAGATGTAGAAAATCCAACTTTATTCAATAGACATCACCCTGTGAAATTAGCCAAAAGGAAAATCAACTTCTGAGCCCACATGAAACATACATATTTGACTGAAATTCACTAGAATAGTAAGATGGTTCAGATCTTCCTCACCATGCTGACTAGTGAAAATTCTATGAGTCTTGCTTATAAAATTTCCTTGCATGGGAAAACCCTAAAGACATTTAATTTATCTTCATTTAGTTAATGTCTGCTTGTAATAAAAACTTGGCTGGTATTTGAAAATGTTAACACTTCAGTTTCTTTAACAGAAAAATATTAGGAATGATATCTAGTGCAGATCTTACTTTAGACGTGATGAAACAAAAGCCTAGTTTAAATGACTAGTTTTTGCCTAAATTAAATGCCTAATGTTTTTAAAAGACACTATACAGAACTGATTCACAGCAGCTGGTAAAAGAACCTTGGTTCAATAACATCACCAAATCATTGCTATCTCCTCTCCAGCTACAAACCATGAGGGGAGTTGAGGGGAGCATGAGAAAGGGTCACAAGATAGGCACCGTCAACTCCACTGTCCCTGAGGGCTGACTCACGAAGTCAGCTCTCTCCTTTGTGCAGGGAAGTGTCCTCGTTCAAATATTTGGGAGGGGGCTGATGCCTGCAAATGTCATTTCACATCACCAACAGATACCTGGCTCATCTCCTCCATCCTGTCCCTTCATACCATGGAAGAGAAGAGCCATCTCAGATATAGAAACCAAGACATTGAGATGAAATGATTTAAAAAGGGGTTACTGCAAAAATATGAAAAGCCTATGGTTAACCAACAAGGCAGGGTGTTTCTGTTCATCTAAGCTGAGGGAAGATATCAACACCAAGATATCTACTATTTTTCCACTCCATTTTTTTCTTTTTTCCATTGAGTGTCTTGTAAGGGTTGGACAACAGATACACACTAGGAAGTGAAATGATATGACTTTAATGTGCGTGTGGTCTATGAAGGAAGTGGATTGTAAAGAACTCGAGCAACATATAGTTACAAGTTGAGATAAAGGCCACAACAAATACATGTAGGTTCTAGTGTCATAAAACCATGAGGTGCAGAAGCAAAGTTCCTCCCTAATCTAGTGAGGGAGGTCTTTCAGAGAAGGGCATGAGAGCCAGCCGCTCCAGGAAGAGACATTATCAATCAGTCCAAGTCCAAATATGGAAAATTCTTTTAAATTGTGCAGTAAAAATGTAGCTTGTATAACTGCTCTAAGGTGAGGCTGAGTTTGGTGGCTTGAAGAACGTCAGATAAAAGGAGAAGGCCTGTAAGACAGTGAGTGAAGGGAGAAGGAGAGGAACCAGATTGGAGAGATATGCAGAATCCACTTCTTATAGAATTGTAGGCCCTGGCGAAGAGTTTGCATTTTATTCTGGATGCAATGACGAACCATTGAATGGTTTCAGGCCAGGAAAAGGCAGGACGAGATATGTTTTCCAAAGATTATTCTGTCTACTCACGAGGAAAAGGTGGGAAATATGGCCACCACATATAGCCAACCAAAACCAAACATCGTTTATTCTAGCTTTACGTTTCTACACTTGTGTTATATAATCAATAGAAAGAAAATATGTGCGCTAATACTCTTTCTTTCTTATTTAGATACAGTTAATGTCTAACCTGCTGCCACGGCATGCAGGTAATCACCAAAGAACTCTATTAGAGTGGCCCGAAGAGGTGTTAGTTCTAGTGGGGTAGCCACTCTGGAAGTAATCGCAGAGAAAAAACTCTGACATGCTCTGTTCTTACCATTTTCTTTCCTCATCTGGGTTTCCCTTTCTGGGCTTCTTTTGATTCTCTCCAAAGCAACTATATGGAAACATATAAGAAAAAAGAGAGATTGTTACTACCCTCCAAATTTTTTCACCTTCTTCTCTAACTTTCCGAACCATTAAACCAAACCTCCCTTTTCTTTGTGACTTCCCTTTACTTCAAAATCAATAAGCAGTCACAGATAGAATGTATGTCAGAAATTAACCACAGAGACCAGGCCGATGGGACAAAATGCCCACAGTCTGACCTTTGATTCTCTCAGTCTTGGGATTTATTGTGACCCAACATGCAAACTTCCTGAATCTCCAGAGGAGGTGAGGAGCTCCCAAGAAGCTACAAAGACCTTAGCAACAGAGAAGTGCCGCCTCTGCAACAACCCAGGGCAAGATGAGGTTTGTACACACCTTTATGGAGTATGAGGACTGTCAGTCTTGGCCCTCTGAACCACAGCAAGCTTCTCTGGGCCCTGCTGCATGTGGACATCCATGTACAGATAAGACACTGGGATCTTTACGTACATTCAGGAAAGCTGATTTTTTCGATTATTCTTGGTGTTTTGCCATCAATTATCATCATCTTTATGATAATCAGGCAAACACTAAATGATGAAGTTAGAGAAATCAGGTGATTTGCATGGTTAACACAATAGTTAGCAACTTGTGTTTGTGACTTGATTCATCAGACTTTCTACAACAACAGTTGTCCAAACATAGCATTTCTTTGAGTGGCTTTCTTTTCCTCTATGATCACATCTGCAACACTGGTCTATCCTTCTGCTTCTATATAACTTTGCACGTAAGAGCCTCACCTCTGCTTACCAGCAGTATTCAGGGAAAGTATTTGGAACCAAGGCTGAGAAAGTGCCTTCCGTGAATATAGCTCATACATATATGTTCAAGAAACATCGCTACATATCAACACTCAAGGCCACTAAGCAAAGAATATATTTGTTAAATATAAAGCAATGTCAATTTACAGAGGAGGGGGCTTTTTTATAGAATCAGTTGCTGATGTAGAGATTTTGTATAATAATCACAATTAAGTCAAATCTGGATGTAATGCTTATTTAATATTGTAGATTGGGCCGGGTGCAGTGGCTCATACCTGCAATCCCAACACTTTGGGAGGCCAAGGCAGGTGGATCACGGGGTCAAGCGATCAAGACCATCCTCGCCAACATGATGAAACCTTATCTCTACTAAAAATACAAAAATTAGCCAGACGTGGTGGCACGCACCTGTAGTACCAGCTACTCAGGAGGCTGAGAAAGGAGAATCACCTGAACCCGGGAGACAGAGGTTGCAGTGAGCCAAGATCATGCCACTGCACTCCAGCCTGGCAACAGAGTGAGACTCTTATCTCAAAAAAAAATAATAAAAAATAAAAATAAAAGTAGGGTAGATTGTAAATCAGGTAAAGAGTTCTCCTTTTTTCCCCTCCCCTTTTCCCGAATCCAGTTTTCTCATGATTCCATCTTTCTAAATTGGTCAATAAAGAAAGAATCTGGTAAAATAATTGTCCTTGGGGTTATTAGTGATTCACTGACTTATACCCTCAAAGGATGTTTGTATTTTAAAGTTGAAAACAAGACAGGAAAGTACTTAGTATCAATAGGGACCTAATTGGAATTCCACACCATTAGTATTACTGAACATAAGTGGATACTAAATTCTACTGTGAAAAAAGTAAAAGTGTTTTCTTAATCAAGAGGAATTCAGATAATATCAGGCCATAGGTGATGTACAAAAATTTGTTGACCAAATTAACAAATCAATGAATACTCTATTGTTTTTAAAAATGGGTATTTTATTAAGCTTTAAATGTATCTTGGCCAAGGAATTAAGATTATGGGTAATTTTTTATACCTTCCAGGTTTTTTCTTCTTGTTTTTAAACTTTCTAAAGGTTGGATGTTGACTTTTGACTTTATAATGCCACAAAAGTCTTGATAAACATCCCCCAAAATCAACAATTTGCACACTATTTCTTCAACTATCAAGCAGCAAAATTAAAACTCAATAAGCTATAACTCAAAGTGTACATGTCTAGGCTAAGTAATATACTAAGTAATCCTTACGTTAAAGAAGGAATCATAAAGGAAACTTCTAAAACCACAGAATAAATAATAATGCAAGCTACGCAAGACTGTTTGAAAGATGAAGTGAAGTGCGAAGAAAACAGGTTGCTAAAATACATTCATAAGAAAATACAAATGACTAATAACGACAAAGTAAGCATTTGTCTTAAAAAGTTGGGAGAAGGAAAAGGAAACAAGAAAGTTGTAAGTAAAAATGAATATGATAGGGACCCAACTCTTAGAAAATAATAATCTCAGTAAGATAGCAGCAGTCTGGAAAGACCAACTAAAGGAATGAGGAAGAGGAACAAAAATACAATGAAAATAGAAAGTTCAGAATAAGTATTACAGACATAAAACAAACATGATGAATAATTATGTAAAATAAACATGATGGCTTAAAATGAATACCTTTGAAAAAATAAAATGCAAAAACTGGCACATGAATACTATCAATAACAAACAATTCCAGCTTACATAGCTGCATACACAATTTACCAAACTTTAAGTGACAAATATACTCTCCCATATAAAAGATGTTTCAGAAAGTAGAAAAAAGTAAAATGATGCCAACCCATTTAATGAGATTGGTAAACTTTAATTTTAAATTAAATAAATCAAATTTTTTAAAAATCACAGGTCCAATTCAATCATGAAAATAGATGCAATAATCCTCAATAAAATATAAGTTAACTAAATCTAAAACTATAGTAAAATGGCACACATCACAATCAAATGGGTTTTATCCCAGAACTCTAAGGATAGGTAATCAGCAAAAATATTTATTAACATAATTAACCACTTTAGAAGTCTAAGAGAAGAATCATGAGGTGATCCCAATAGTTTAAAAATGCATTTGATAATGTTTGGTCCTTATTAACAATAAAAACCCTCAGAAGAGCTAAGTGCAGTGGTGAGTGCCTGGAATCCCAGCTCCTTGGGAGGCTGAGTCAGGAAGATCACTTGAGGCCAGGGGTTCAAAGCTGTAGTGCACTCTAATTGCATCTGTGAATAGCTGCTGAACACCAGACTGGACAACATAGTGAAGTCTCTTTTCTACATATTAAAAAAAAAAAAGTAGAATTTTCTTATTTTGATAGAGGCAATATGCCAAAAACATTAATGCCAAACATAAATGTCAAAAATATACAGCAAACTTAATGAAAACAATTTAGAAAAATAATTATGATCAGTTATAAGACAAGGATGCCTAAGAATTCTGACATTGTTAAACATAATTATGCTATAAAATAAGATAAAGATTTGTAAGAAATGAAAAAGAGTAGAAAAATCTTTAACTTTATACATGATGTATTAACTATGTAAAATTTCTATGGTTAGCCCTGGGGAGGAATGAGTTGCCAGAAAAATCTTTAACTTTATAGATGATATATTAACTATGTAAACTATGTAAAATTTCTATGGATTTCACTAGAATTAAAAAGCCATGAAAAAAATGAGAAATTCAACAAGGCTAGTGGATACAAAATCTTCTTGCAAAATTCAATAACATTCTAACAATAACAGGCTAGGAAAAAATGCCACTCATAGATTTATTATTGTTACATATGTCTAGAAATCAGTCTAACAAAGAATAAAAGAAAAACCAAAAATTAAACTCTATTAGAATGCATTAAAGAATATTGAAATAAATGTAGTTATAAATAATTGTTTTGATTGGAGTATTAATAGTATATCTGCATAAACATAGAACAATTTGCAAATACATCTCTGTATTCACAGTGTTATCCCAATCAAAGTGCAAGCTGGCACTTTTGATAAAATACACAAATTCAGATTTTGTGTATAAATTTATATGGGAGGATAAAGTCTTCAAAGAACTAAATCAATTTTGAAATAAAAACAGAGTGTGTGATGGACACTGCCAGTGGGCAGTGTCAACATTTACTTCATCCTCTTGCTAGCCAGAGAGGCTAGGAAGCAGCAGCTACCTTCCCCAGACTCATTTGCAGCCTCTGACAAGTAGGGTCAAGCGACGAGAGCTTCTCTGCATCCGTGTTCCAGAGGCCGTTCTCTAGCCCCCTCTCACACCACATCTGTGATCCAAATGACTGACAAACTCCAAGGCGACTCTTTGGGAATGCATTTGCTGAATTTCCTCTTCATTTTGGTTGTTCATAGGAATTCCAGCTCTTTGCCATCTTTTTGTTGGGGCTCAGAAAATGATACTTCAAAATAAAGACCTCAGAACCAGCTCTCTCTTTCTCCTGCCCTCCTCTCTCTGGCAACTCATTCCTCCCCAGCGCTAGTCATAGAAATTAGAATCCCTCTTCCCTGAGGTGATTCATAGAAACCAGAACCGTTTTTCCCCAAAGCCAGCCATATAATAAGTAAGATGACTCTAACTTTCCCTCTATCTTTCTGTGTAAGAACCAGCCATAAAGAAATTATCTGACCTACTTTGTTTGACTGTTCTGCCCCATACCCATAAGTAAGGAATGCTGCACAGAGAGGTCAAGAAGAATCTAAACAAACAGACTAAGACTTGCTGGGATTTTCCACTCAGTCTATTAGCATTAGGACATATGCTTTTTGTCCAGTCATATTTCTACATGGTACTCACTGGAGCACGGGAGTGATATGTGAGAGTCTTTCCCTGGGCATATCAGTGTAATCACATCATATGCAAGACTGTCTGGAAGGGGACTGGGAGGTGGACAGAGGGGTAGGATGCGGCACACTCGGTCATTTAAGAAGAAGCAAGATGTAAGAACAATAATTCCTGTTATCTGTATACATTCTACAAGTTATGAAGCATTGGAAGAGTATTAGGCTAAACATTACCAAAAAAAAAGGTGTGACTAAAGTCAAAAGCATTCAAATGCATATTCTGCCTCCATAATTTGCAAGAACCTGACAGTTCATTCTCTACCAACCCACGAAGCTGATGGATGGGAAGGTAAGCTCTGCACCCACATAAAGATAAAAAGGAGCAGAAAAATTCAAGTGGCAATTGTGTAGGGTTGCCAGATGCAATACCAGATGCACTGCTACATTTGAATTTCAGATAAACAATGAATAACTTTTTAGTAAAATACAACCCATGTAATAATGCCCAAAATATTATATGAGGCACAGTCATACTAAAAAAAATTGTTCTTCTGAAATTTGAATGGGACATAGCATCCAGTATTTTTGTTTTCTACATCTGGCATCCTATCATGGTTCAAGAGTAAGGCAAGAGAAGGAGTCAACCAAGCATCACTGTGTGCTTTCAAAGGACGCTGTCTTCAAGCTCAGCCTTCCTGAAGCACACCCTTACAAATGCGTACGTCCAGCCTCCCTATCTCTGTTCCCTTTCTCCCAAGAAAGGCAGCACCCAGAGTCCAGACTCACCTGAGTTTTCGCAGGAGATAATTTCCCATCCTTTCACGGTGACTTGGTTTCTTGGCTCCTGAGTTTCACTCTACTTGGGGAAGTTCTGAACAAAGCACCAAGAGGCAAAATGCATGAGGCAGGACGTTGCATCTGACCACTGGTTCGTGCTTCTGCCAACCACGAGCTGCCAGGGGCCTGGGCATGATAGAGGAGGCAGGAAGAGCTCAAAAGGGGAGGCGGAAAGGAAAGAGCGAGTGTGCGTGTGTGTGTGTGTGTGTGTGTGCGTCCACACACACAGGCACACTCATACACACACGGCATACAGTGGGAAAAAAACAGGCTGAAACATGAGTGAATCTAACACTCCAGGTTCACTTTGCTTTCTAGGAAATTCTAGTATTGCAAGACCAAACAAGGTAAGGACTTCCCTATTCCTCAGAAATGAGCATAATAAGATTACACAAGAATGGTGTTGCATTTTTGCTGGAATAGAAATGATAAATCTGGATTCATGATTTTTTAGGCACATTGTTCATTACAGTATGGAGATCTGAGATCTCGAGATTCCAAATAGGTTGTCCTCTTTCAAACCTACAAAGAGAACACCTTTTCTTGGGAAAAAGAAAACAAAGTTAGAAATAAAATTTCTCTTTGCAACTCTGGTAATGATAATCAGATCAAATGTCAATAGCCTTTCCTCAGAGGTCTGATACTCCCAAAGACAAGATGGGAAAGAAGGAGGAAAAAAAAGTATGAGAATAGAAGGTTATCAAAATTACTTGGGGTAAGTTAAGAAGCCGTTGTTCTGGTTGTCAACTCGGAGGCTAACACGACCATGGGGAAGACGCAGGGCCTGGAAGACCTGTTTCCAGCATCTGGTCCCCCACTTCCTCCCCTATGCTGCCCACCAGAGCCACAAAGCACAAGCTGGTTCTAGTGATAATTTCAGGGCCACAGTATCAGCAGCAGGAGATTAGCTAACAGCTGACTCTGAGCTGTTGCTGTCAGGAGACTGAAATCGCTTATTCATTCTGTCTCCTGCCCAATGCTGTGCTCCACAGGTGGTTGATTTTCTTCTGTTTCCAACCAACACAAAATCTATTTGCTGGATTTGGAAACTACATGCTCACCTATTTCAACCCTTTTTTTCCCCAATGAGGAAATCAGGACTGAGGAATTTTCAGTGACTGTTAACGAGCAGCAGAACTCAGGAGTCTGGAGTGCTTTATAATTATTTATAAGTTTTGTATTATTTGTTTATCTGTCATAAACATGAGAAAAATATATTACAAACAGGAATGTCACACACCCCATTTCAGATTTATGATTTATCTAATTCGTATTTGACAACCTATGTACCAAAGTGCTGCTTCCCAAACTTTCGCATGTAAGAAAATCACCTGAGGATCCTGTTAAAATGCAAGATTCAGATTCTTTCTAACTGGGATCAATATTCTGCCTTTCTAACAAGTTCCCAGGTGATGCCACTCCATCCTTCTTAGCAAGGCACTAAGAAGGGTGTTCCACTGTTGCTGTCCTTGACCAGAAACATGGGCATCTCTGAGGACTTGTTAGGAATGCAAATTCTCAAGCCCCACCTCAAACCTGCTGAATCAGAAACTCTCGGGGGTGGGGTCCTCCTGTTCCCTTCTAAAATTTGAGAGCTACTGAAATAAACCTTTCTTTCTCTTATTCTGATTGCTTATTAATAATAATAAGCTCATTAATCCTCAAATGCTCAAGTAATTAGGTCCATGTTAGTTTTTAGGCACTGAATGACAGAAATGTGGTAGCACGAAAGGTTTTCACTTTTTCAGCACCTCTAACTCCCATCTGTCCCAGCCTAACATAAATTGGTCTGGTAAACAAATCTCCTGGAGCTCGAGTTCTCCATCTGTAGAATGAATAGGGTGTATGTGAAAGAGTCTTAGGAAGCTGTGGGTGTCCTGCCATGGTTATGGCTATGGCTGCTGTTTGAGAACAAAGACATGCACGATATTCAACTTGATTTAGATTCTCGGTGCCATGTAGAAAATTAAGTACAAGAAAAATATTTAAATAACCCAGAATCCTACTACTCTCAACCACCCTCTTGTGCCTTTTTTTTTGAGACAGGGTCTTGCTCTGTTGCCCAGGCTGGTGTACAGTGACATGATCAGGGCTCTACTGCAGCCTCTACCTCCCAGGCTCAAGCGATCCTCCCTCCTCAGCCTCCAAGTAGTTTGGACTACAGGTATGTGCCATCACACCAAGCTAAACTTTTTTAAAAATTTGTAGTAGAAGCAAGGCCGCATTACATTGCCCAGGCTGGTCTCAAACTTTTGAGCTGAAGCGATCCTCCTGTCTTGGCCTCCCAAAGTGCTGGGATTACAGGTTTGAGCCACCACGTCCAGCCCCCTTGTGAATTCTGATGCACACCTTTACCATCTTTGCTTTGTGAAAACAAACATGAACCTACTGGTTTTAAAATTTCCAAAACTAGGATCCTCCTTTCCACATAAGTGTTTTCATGCCATTAAATGCCTTTCAAAGGCCATTTTCTCAGCCAGGTGTGGTAGTGTGTGTGCCTGTAGTCAGATCTACTTGGAAGGCTGAAGCAAGAGGATTGCTTGAGCAGGAGTCGGACGCTGCAGTGTGCAATGATCATGCCTGTGAATAGCTGCTGCACTCCAGCCTGAGCAACAGAGCAAGACCCTCCCATCAATAGAAAAATCAAAGCAAATAAAAATTTATTTTCTTTCTTTCCTAGCTTTATTGATATATAGAAAAGTGAATATAATTAATGTACACAATTTGGTGAGTTAGGACATATGCATGCATTTATGTTACCATCACCAGGGTCAAGGTAATAAATATATGTATCATCTCCAACAGTTTCTTTGTATCTCTTTGTGATTTCTTTTTCTTTTTTCTTTTTGTAGTAAGAACAATTAATATGAGATCTACACTCTTAACAGTTGTTAAATACACAATATCTTATTTTTAATTGTAGGTACTATGCTATAACAATCAGAGTGAAAAGGCAACATATGGAGTGGGAGAAAACATTTGCAAACCATATGTTTAATAAGGGATTAATTTCCAAAAAAACTAAGGAACTCACACAACTCAATAGCAAAAATAAATAAATAAACATAACCCAGTTTTGAAAATGGGCAAAGGAACTGAATAGACACTTCTCCAAAGAAGACATACAAAGGGCCAGCAGGTCTATGAAAAGATATTCGACATCACTAATCATTAGCGAAATACGAATCAAAACCATGATGAGATATCTCATGCCCATTAGGATGACTATGATTAAATACATTTCCTTAATATCATTACTAATGGGTGCAAATGCCCCTCTGTATAATCATCATAATGATTGCTTTCAACCAGTTTTTTTTTGTTATTTCCAGTTTTTCTGTTGCAAAAAATGCTATAGTTAATGTTCTTACAAAGAAATTTTGACTTAGTATTGTTGACAGTGCTTATAATTTTTAATACTAGCTGGCAAATTTGCCTATATAAGAAATTGTACATATTTGTAAAATTAAATCTACAACAGCAGTTACCCACCAGAGGTGCAGGAGATCTTATTTCAGTCACTTCTATAAGGCACGGAGCCAGACCAAGCATGTGAGGTGAAACAGTGCATACCTGTTGACAGCTAGTCCCTCTCACCTCAGGTAATACTGGAACCAAAACCAATTCCTTCCTTAAGTACAGGGAAGAGAAACAAACTCTCAGATCTGACTCAATTATTTAATTTTTAACGAATGACCAATAAGATGAGAATTAACCATTGAAAAAGCTAACATTTCACCAAATGGGATATTTGGCTTCAAATGTTTTCAATGTCATTACTTGACTACATTTAAATCTTGTTATATTTATTGTATGATAGAAAAAAATTACCTCAAATTTGGCAAAAGGCAAAATGATGATTGCTTGGTTATTTATTATTATTTCATACTAAAAATTTTCTTTTTTTTTTTTGTTTGGTTTTGCTTTTTGTTTTAAGACAGGTCCCACTCTGCTGCCCAGGCTGGAGTGCTATGTGTGATCTTTGCTCACTACAGCTTCAACCTCCCAGGCTCAAGTGATCCTTCTGCCTTGGGCTCCCGAGTAGCTGGAACTGCAAGGTATGCCACCATGCCCAGATAACTGTTGCTTTTGTTTTTCTTGTAGAGTCAGCATTTTTCTGTGTGGTCCATGTTTGCCACGTTGTCTTGAACTACTGGGCTCAAGTGATCCACCTACCTCCCAAAGTGCTGGGATTACAGGTGTGAGCCACCCTGCCCAGACAAGAATTTTCTCATTAGCTTAATTGATCCTCAGGTGGAACTTGTGGGGATTGTATCTTTGTGGTCATGATATATTTGCAAATGTAAAAAAAAAGTCTTCTCTTTATAACACCACTAGCCTAAATATATCATAACTGAGAGTTGTGTTTATCTTACGTGCAGCTGCCCAGCAGAAGCTGTTCTGTGAACAGAAACTTCAAAGGATATAAAACACAAAGCTAATAGTGTTGAAAAACTTGGAAAGGTCTTATTTACCGACTCTTTTAGCATCAGGACCTAACTAAAAATGTTTTCCCAACTGATAAATGATACAATTCGGCTTAACAAACTGCCTACAGATCTGTGGCCTCATTCTGTCCTTCCATGTATGCAAAATTTCGACCTTTCATCAGCATAGCCACCGTGAGCTCTCTCTACAACTTCACATGAAGTTTTCACCTCAGCAGCCTCCTTGGTGTGTTTCTTTTAGTGACATGTGGTCCTATCAGTTATCAGTGATCAACTCAGCTTGCTTTTCAATGCTCTGGTGCTCATTGTTTTAATTCTTTGACACCAAGATTTAGACACTAAGAATTAACAACTTATAAAGATTCTCTTGTTCACATAAGATTAGAAGTTAAGCCAGGGTGACACACACTTGTAGTCAGTCCCAGCTACTCCAGAGACTGAACTTGGAGAATCCTTTGAGCCCAGCAGTTTGAAGCTGCAGTGAGCTATGATCGTGCCAGTGCACTCCAGCCTGGGTAACAGAGTGAGATCTTGTCTCTAAACATTTTTTAAATAAGATTAGAGATTAACCTGCAGAAATGGATAAATTATTACCAATAACTTATGGCTGGCAGTGAAGCAAGTAGTTTTGATTTAAGTAGAAAATAAAGTAGAAAGTAAAATGCATTTATATTTAGTTTAGTAATCTTAATTTTGATATTTGTTTCTGGAATAACTATATATAAGTCCCTATTATTCAAATTCTTTTTAGAACAGGCTATTTTGTCTTTCTGCTTTGTCTGCAATAATTACTATAGTACAGTGTGCCCCTTATCCATGGGGATAATTTCCAAGACCCCCCAGTTCAGTGGATGCCTGAAACCATGAATACTATCGAATTCTGCATATACTGTGTTTTTCCTATACATACGTACTTATGATAAAGTTTAATTCATAAATTAGGCACAAGAGATTAATAATAATAAAATAGAACAATTACAACAATATACTGTAATAAAATCTATGTGAATGTGTGTTCTGTCTCTCTCAAAATACCTTATGGTTCTGCACTGCAGGTAACTGATAAGGGGAGACGACTGAAATAATAAATACTAATATATCAATAACTAATACTTTGGCACATGCTTAATAATAACTTTGAATATCTTGTTCTTATGCTTCCAACTGGCAGACATACTGTACTAGAGATAGTTACTTTGATTATATCCAAATAATGGGCATTTCTTTCACCTGTTTTCAAGGGCACTGATTCTAGCAATGAGACTCAGTAAGGCCAGCGTGGCACTCCCTGCTGGCTCTGCTGCTGAGCAGATCCTGCAGTTAGGAAAGCCAAAAGCAGATATTTGGTTTCAGAATATGTGCTTCCTCATGTAATTCTGGTCTACAGCTCTACACAGTGACTATCCTGAGAGCATTGGCTATTTTTTGGAAACAAGCTCTTTGTATTCGGTACTTGTTACTTAAGAGGTGTTCATAGTAAGTATTTGAATTGTCTTTAGTTTGACTCTCACTTTGCTAAATTTGTGATTATTAACAGAGAAAAAAATAGTCATGTCATCCACTACTATAAGACCAAGATATATCTCTCTCTCATTAAAATTACAAAATTTAGTAAGTGGACATAACATTGTAAGTCAATCTTTAGGAATCTCCTTCATCTCTGATTAAATGAACTATGGTCATCAATTTGACTAACCTTCAAAAAAATGTTAACATAGAATCTAGATGTTGTAACTACCCTGCCTTATACAATTTCTACTCAGTAAAATTTGCACATTCTTTCAGAGAGCATTATGCAAAACTCTCTTTTTAATACTCATCCTGCAATCCCACAAAATTGCAATTGCAAATATTCCCCAAGGATGCCAGGCCTGTGCTATTCAAGCCCTGGCCTTGAGCAAGCGTTAAAGAACAGTGTGGAAACACCTCATGGAAATGATTACTCTCATCATTCACTTTTTCCCACCATAGGTCCCTGATTTGCTATTTTAGGTCACAGGAAAGGAAGCATAACTCAGGTGGGTGGTTGAGCTCCTCCTTTTCCTGGAGGATAGCAGGGAATCAAGTCCAGAGGGAATTATTAAAGATATTAATCCATAGCATCGTGTTCTGGACAGTGGATTCGGGACAGTGAAGGATCTGGTTTGGGTGATTTGTACTGAACTTGTGGCAATGGTCGCAAGACTGTGATTTCTTGGGATGAACATGATTGAAAAGGTTCTCACTGGGAAAAATGCAACATTTACTACAGGATAAAAATCCTTGTGTATCTCCCTGGACTACAGATCAGCATTTTTACTTTAGACCTCAGTTAGTCAATGAGAACATCGTCTCTTCAGCAAAGCAATCAAATAACTAAGCCAAGCATCAAGGAGCTCTGATGGAATTTGTTGCATTATAAGAATGTTTTTGGAGCTCTGCAGGTAGACCGCATCATAGTCAGATACTACTGTCTGCATTTCAGTAAAGATTCAGGACAAACATAGCATTGCATTTGTATGTATGTGAGTGTGCACATCCATGCACACAGATATCATGAAGCTGTCTCTACATAAACTTTGTTTCCTCAAATATCAAGGGCTACATTGTTTCTGAATTCATTGTATAAACAGGAGATTTGGATCTTGTCAGAACTAACTGGAGTGCTTCTCTTTTAAGACACTGACCGGAGTTGTAAGCTTTCAAACTTGAAGAATCACAGTGTTATGGAATAAATTGTTTCCCCCCTGAATTCCTAACCCTCAGGACCTCAGAATGTGACTGTACTTGGAGATAGGGTCTCTAATGGAGCAATCAAGTTAAAATGAGGCCCTAGGAGGGTCCTAATTCAATCTAACTGATGTCCTTAGAAAGAGGGGGAGTTTGGATATACAAGTTGACATGAGGAGCTGTGAGGACACAATGAGAAAGCAGCCATCTTCAAGCCAAGGAGAGAGGCCTCCGAAGAAACCAACCCCCGCCAGCCCCTTGATCTTGGACTTCCAGGCTCCAGTACAGTGAGAAAATTAACTTCTGTTGTTTAAGCCACTCAGTCTATGGTGTTGCTAAGAACACATGACCAAACTAATTGACACAGTTTTCATCACACTTTGCCATACACATCGCAACACAAAGAATGAAAAATAAAAAGTTTATTTTTATGACCTGTAGATGGGAGTGGACAGAAAGAGATAAAGTTACCTTCTGGGCACTTATGCTATGATCTTCAAAATGATAATCAGCTCACTCCTGTGAGCAGATCCGCTGAACCTTCAGTTAATGAAAGAGGTCTTCAAATTCTGTATATTCTACCAGAGCTCATGCAGCCTACCGTCAACTAATTGTAGACAATTACTCCTCCACTGATTATCTGGGGCAAATTTTATTTTCAAATTTCCTATGTATTTTACATATTCTTCTTGGTGATTTTATTTTGGATTAAGTAGTATTTTAATAATTCTAGGCAAATAGTCATTAAGTTAGAAGCCATTGTTTGCTAAATTCATGCCATTCTTTGTCAAAGAGGAGCTTTCATATCACAAGGGTGACTAGATACTGTAGTTAAAAACCTATTTCAGGCTTAGTTTAGGTAAATTTAAAATGTCAAGCAATGTCTCCCTTCATAGAGTACGTAGCATGTAAAATTTAAAGATTTTTATTGATACTGAAAATTTCAGGTTTGCATAAACCAAAAACCTAGAGAGCAAGTCATTCTTCTATTTGAGGTATTTGGACACTCAAAGTACATTAAAAATGCAAAGTTTAGAACAAAATATACCTACAAAAACTGACTGATCCACTTCAGGATTTTCAGTACAATTATTTCCTTCCACGTTTTCCATATGCTGCTCCTTGGACCACCAGTATTCTACAGGTGTTACTTCGTACTGAAAATATCATACCGGCATGCATTTTCTTTCATTGTCTTTTGCTTTTTATTTCTTTCTTCCTTCTTTTTAAAGACAAGGTCTCAGCATGTAGCCCAGGCTGGGATGCACTGGCTATTCACAGACATGATGAGAGCATGCCAAAGCTTAGACCTCCTGGGCTCAAAACGCCTGCCTCAGCCTCCCCAGTGCGTACAGGTATACACCATGATGCCCAGCTTGGCATGCACTTTTTTCTAAAATAAGTTGTGATATGAAAACACAAGTATATTTATTAGTTATTAGTTTGTCTGTCCATCTTTTTTTTTTTTTTTTTTTTTTTGAGACAGAGTCTCACTCTGTTGCCCAGGCTGGGCTGCAGT
This sequence comes from Cheracebus regulus, assembly GCA_963574635.1. Taxonomy (NCBI): domain Eukaryota; kingdom Metazoa; phylum Chordata; class Mammalia; order Primates; family Pitheciidae; genus Cheracebus; species Cheracebus regulus. The sequence continues at coordinate 17,908 of CAUYQU010029023.1, read as the reverse complement.
GGCACAATCTCCACTCACAGCAACCTCTGCCTCCTGGATTCAAGCAATTCTCCCACCTCAGCCTCCCAAGTAGCTGGGACTACAGGCACACACCACCATGCCTGCCTAATTTTTGTGTATTTTGTAGAGACGGGGTTTCACAATGTTGGGCAGGCTAGACTCAAACTCCTGACTTCAAGTGATCCTCCCACCTCGGCGTCCCAAAGTGCTGGGATTACAGATATGAGCTACTGTGCCCAGCCAAGTTTTTCTATCCATCTTTTCTAAGAGTCCTCCACCACTCTTAAAAATAAAAATCCCTATTACTACTCACCTAAGGGTTTTCTGTTTCACAAAGCAGCTGAGTTTCAGGCCAACATCTCAGATTTGGAGTGTCTGTGTCTTTTTTTGATTTATAGTTTGATTTGAAAACACCATTCACTTTCTGTGTCCAGGAGACCTGATGTTTTTATTTGGGCTTCAGCTTGGTTCCATCTGCACCCCAGTTTCAGCCATCTTGGGATTAGACTGAGTACTCCATATGGACCATGATGAGATAGTGCTGAAAATACTGACATATAATGAATAACTGAATTAGTCCTCAATATTCTGCCCCACCAACTGTGATCCATATGACATGGGAGGCCAAACCCACTGCTTTGCTCAAGGATATACCATAGAAACTTGATTTCTGAGAAGCTCAATTGCTGAGAAATTGCCAAAAGAAATTAATGATAAGCAATGCATTGCTCTAACAAGAGGCATTTCCTTGTTGTTTTAATAGCTTCAATAGGAAAACAAATTGAAAAAGACTTTTGCAAGAAAATAGTCACAGTATTTTAACTTAAAACAATATATATTTAGACAAAACTATAACCAAATAGGTAAAGAAATGTCTGAGTGAAAAAATAAAAGTATTGAGTAGTGTAATTGTCACTTAAAAGAATATTTGTTTTATTTTTGAAAAAATAAATTATTTTCAGCAGTTTCTCTCACAGTTTTACCCAGGAATTCAATGTCTTCTAAACAGAAATGGAGAATATATAAAAATGAGCATATTCAAGTCATTACAATTTTCTCAAAGGCTCTTGAGTTTTTTCCGTGCAGGTAGTTGCAGTTTAGTAAATGTGTGAATGACAAATATTTGGTAGTGGAGTGATTGTATTCTACATGAATTGAAAAGAAAAGAGAAACTGCAAAACCCAGAGTGCAGTCTTGTCTTTTCTAATCAGCCTGGCGAGCTGCAGAAAGACTGCTTGTTTGCATAAAGTGAAGATTCCTTCCTCCACTGGCTGCATGCGTCTCCCCATCCCCACACCGCCCCCTGTGGTTGCTGCCCCCACCTTGAGTTCAGCACAGTTGCTCACTCATCAGCATTCGTTTATTAAGCTGCGTGTTCATGCCCATGCTCGGAAACTGGGGATGCACAAGAAACAAAGTAGACATCACAGAAGCCTTCATGAGCTTCTGTTCTGACAGAACAAGACACTTAAGTAAAATACGCATGTAGAATGCTTAAATAAGCTGTGAAAAGTGCTCTGGAGAAAAGTAGAGCAGAAGTAGGAAAAGGGTAAGTTTGACAATTCCAAGTAACAGCATCAGGGAAGATGCCTCTGAGGTGAAGCTTAAGGACAGATGTAAGGCTCAGCCAAGTTCTTGTTAGGAGATGGAAACTGGTGGTTGCGGTGGCTCACGCCTGTAACTCCAGCACTTTGGGAGGCTGAGGCAGGCGGATCATGAGGTCAAAAGTTCGAGACCAGCCTGGCCAACATAATGAAACCCTGTCTCTACTAAAAACACAAAAAATCAGCCGGGTGTGGTGGCAGGTGCCTGTAATCCTGGGAAGCAGAGGTTGCAGTGAGACTCCGTCTCAAAAAAAAAAGAGACATGGAAACTATGCTAGGCAGAGGAACTGGCAGAGATCAAAGCAGCATAGCCAGCAGGAGCCTGGCGTGTCTGAGGATCAAGGAGGCCCATGAGGCTGCAGTCAAGGGAGGAATGGGAGAAGTGGTGGGAAGTGGATCAAGAGGTGATGGGTGTGGAGGGGAAGGTGCAGACGGTACATACCTCATGAACTATCGAAACAGACTCAGGAAGTCAGTGAAGCGTTTTCAAGTAAAATGGTTGTGATTCTCATACAAACGATCTAGCTGAAACAGGGTGACTCGTGAAAATGACTGTAATCTGGATATCTTTAAAAGGAGAGTTAAAAGGATTTCCTGACAGACTCTGTGTGAGGAACAGAGGACATGGAAATGAGAGGGGTGTTTGAGAACAAGGACCCCCTGATTCGGCCCAAACTTGACTTGGATCACTGGCTTTCGTCGCTTGCTTTTAGTCGGTGGCTTGCTTCTAGTTTGTTTTAAGATTTACAGAGCTAAAAGTCATGCAGCTAAGCAATACATAATAAAACTTCCACCAGGTTCCTTAAAGATGCCCTCTCTCCCATACAGGTCACTGCGGCAATGATTACTTAATTTCTTTCTTAGGAACGAGGGGTCAACTCTTGTCCAGTTCAAGCTAGCTGAAACCACTACCTCTCCAACTGGGCCTGCATGAATGTCCAAGGGGTGACCTTTTCATGTCACAGTGCCCAAAATGCCACCCTCAGATGATGTTAACAACACCATTTTGTGAATGTGTGTGCTATGAAGAGCCATGAAGTTTGACCATATTTGAGCAGCTTACTGATCACCTCATTTTTTCCTACCGCAATCACATTTTCCTACACCTTGGACCACCTTACTCCTCAATCCCATAAATATTCCTAAAATCCCACTTTCAGGGAGACTGGTTTGAGACCTGTTCTCCTGCTTTCTCACTTCACTGCCTCATAAATAAACGCATTCTCTGCTGAAGAGCTCACAGTTTCAGTGATTGGCATACTGTGCCACGGGCAGAACAGGCCTGGTTGGAGCCACATGGACTCCAAGCTTCTAGACTAAGCAACTGGAATAGTAGAGCTGTCATCACCTGCAAAGAGGAGACTGCAGCTGGAGAAGGTCAGGTGTGGAACAGGATTCATTTCCTGAAGTGTTGCACTGGAGCTTTGCATTAGCTGTCTGTATGAGGCAGGTCAGGATATCACAACAAATACCACACACTGGGTAGCAGCAAACAACAGAAATATCTTCCCACAGTTCTGGAGGCTGGAAGTTGAAGGTCAAGGTGCCCTCAGGGTTGGTTTCTGATGAGGCTTCTCTTCCAACTGGCAGCCATCTGCCTGCCTGCTGTGTCCTCATCTGGCCTTTCCTCTGTGCACATGTGGAGAGAGAGAGAGAGAGAGTGGGGTAGGTTGGGAGGGAAGATAGCTAGTATTTCTTCCTCTTTTTATAAGGATTTCAATCTTACGACATTAGGCTGCCAATTTTATAAACTCATTTACTCATAATTATCTCCTTAAGGGCCCTATTTCCAAATATAGTCACATTGGGGGTTATGGTTTCAACATATGAATGGGGGTGGGGCACAATTTGGTTCGTAACATCATCCAAATGAAGCCGTAGTATAGGCAGTTAGACTTATGAATCTAAAGTGTAGCAAAGAGGTGCTGGCCAGGAATAGAATTCAGAGCGTCTTCAGAATATGGTTTGTATTTGAACCCATTAGACTAGATACTAGATAACATCACTAAGGACAGAATATTACTTAGGAGTTGATATAATTTGGATATTTGTCCCCCGTTCAAATCTCATGTTGAAATGTGACCCCCAGTGTTGGAAGTGGGGCCAAGTGAGAGGTGTCTGGGTCAGCGGGGCAGGTCCCTGTGAATGGCCTGGTGCCCTCCTTGTGGTAATGATTGTGTTATTTTTCTGTTAGTTCATAAGCAAGGTAGCTGTTTTAAAGAGACTGGGACCTCTTGCTCCCTGTCTCTCACCATGTAACACACAAAGGCTTCCCCTTCACCTTTACCATAATTGTAAGCTTCCTGAGGCCTCACCAGAGGCAGGTGCTGGCACCACACTTCCTATATAGGCTGCAGAACAATAAGCCAAATAAACCTCTTTTCTTTATAAATTACCCAACCCCAAATATTCCTTTAAAGCAATGTAAATAGAACTAGCACTTGTGTGTGATCCTTGCTTCACAACTTAATAGCCATGTGAACTTGAGCAAGTCCCTTTCCCATTCAAAGAGGCCTCATCTATGATTTGGAGTTAGTAACAGTTATTTTTGCAGTTACATTAGGAGCAACTTGGATAATTCAGGAAAGACTCAAAGATTACGTAAAATTATTGTTGCTGCAAAATGACATATTGGTTTGTAGCCAGTAGGCTGTCAGTTACATAATTTAATACTGACTTTGCATGACTATATATACTGATTAACAGACTAGATGCAGAATTCTTCATTCATTGACTTGTAATAATAATGAATAATAATAATATTTATTGGATGCTGTCAGCATGCCAGGTATCAAGTCATATATTAGGACAACAGGGAGCATAATCGTTATTTAGACAGACACAAACTTTACCCTCACGGAGCTTAAGAATTAGGATCACATTTTGCAAACCTTTTAATATACAAATGCAAAAACTGAAGCCAAGTAATTTTAACAGGCTTTGCTAGTACTCTGACTACTAGAACAAGTTAGTGCAATGCACAAACCCAGACCTGACTGATTGCAGTGGCCAAATTCTTAAGAATTATGCCAGTCCAGGGTCTTTCTACTACACAAAGGTAAGAGTAAATTTGCTATGGTGCAACTAGAGTCCATTTCTAGAAGAATCAAAAATATCACAATGAGAACACATGAGAGAACAACACACTGGGGCCTGTTGCGGGAGGCAGGGGGTAGGAGAGCATCAGGAAAAACAGCTAGAGGATGCTGGACTTAATACCTGGGTGATGGGTTGACAGGTGCAGCAAACCACCATGAAACACGTTTACCTGTGTAACAAACCACCATACCCCACCCATGTATGCTGCAATGTAAAATAAAATAAGATAAATAGATATCACATATAAGGGTTAAACAGAGCAATGCACCTGGAAAGCACAGCCCCACAGAGTGCCACATGATGGTGGGCCTGTGTGAGTGAAGGAAAATAAAGATAGATAGATAGATGATAGATAGACAGACAGACAGATATAACATAGTGAACTAGTACTTATCCCATACTTCACATAAAAATGTATAACAGGCAAAGACATAAAGAAAACTACAGACAATATACTTTATAAATATAAATACAAAAATCCTCTGCAAAATACTAGCAAAAAAAAAAAAAACCTAACAAGAAACCAAATTCAATATAAATCACAAAGGTTTATATACCATGATCAAGTGAGATTTATTCCATGAATAAAAGGGTAGTTCAATATATGAGAATAAAATTATGTAATACAAGAAGGGAACTTCCTCAACATGATAAAGGCCACAGATTAAAAATCCACAGCTAATGTTACATTCAATTATGAAAGGCTAAATGCCTACCCTCACAACATCAGGAACAAGACAAGGATGCCTACTTTCACCACTTTTATTCAACATTGTACTGGAAGTTCTAGTCAAAGCAATTAGACAACCTAAATAAATAAAAGGCTTCCAAACTGGAAAGAGACAAATAACACTGTTTTTACTAGTCTATAACATGATCTCACATATAAAAAATCCTAAAGGAGCCACACATACACAAAAACTGAGTCAATAAACTAATGCACAAAAAAGAACCCAGTGGCTATTTTTTACAAAAATAAAAAAAAATTATCAGATTCATAATGAAATACAAGTTACCTGGAATAGCCAAAACAATCTTGAAACAGAAAAAGAAAAAGTTGGAGGGCACATACTTCCTGATTTCAAAACTTACTACAAAGCTACAATAATTAAAAGTTTGATACTGACATAAGAATAGACAGAAATAAGCCCATATATCTATGGGCTTATGTCAGTTGACTTTTGACAAGGGTGTCAATAGAGAAAGTGTAATCCTTTCAACACGTATATCCAGTTCAACCCAACTGCATAGACACCTGCTAAAGAATGAAGTTGGACCCCACCTTATAGCATATACAAAAAGTAACTCAAAATATATCAAAAGCTTAAACGAAAGAGCAAAAAATTATAAAGCTCTTAGAAGTACATTTTCATGACCTTGGAAATGTCACTGGTTTGTTAAATATGACATAAAACCAAAAATACCAACAACAAAATAGGTAAATTAGACTTCGTCAAAATTAGAAACTTTTGTTCATCAGGAAGACATTGTCAAAAGAGTTAAAAGAGAATACACAGAATGAGAGAAAATATTTGCAAATCATATATTTCATAAAGGTGTAGTATTCAGAATATATAAAGAACACTTACAAAAAGACAAACAATCCAATCAAAAAAATGGGCAAAAGACTTGAATAGATATTTTTCCAAAGAAGACAAGTAAGTGGACAACAAGCACATTAAAATGCACAACATTGTTAGCTACTAGGGAGAAACCAGTCAAAACCACAGTGAGATGCCACTTTGCATCCACTACGATGGCCATAAAAGGGAAACACATTTTAAAAAGTGGAAAATAACAAGTGCTGGTGATGATGTGGAGAAACTGGAACACAAATTGCTTGTAGGAATGTAAAAATGGTTTAGTTGCTGCAGAAAAGCTTGCTGGTTCCATAATAAGTTGATCATAGAATTTGAGAAAGAAATCCCAAAAGCTTTTTTCCTTCTGCTTTTACTCCCCTGATATATACCATCACCCTTAGGCTCTCTCCTGAAGGCTCCAGGGGTTACAGTCCATGTCTTATAATTATAAGGACTTTATGTAAGACTTCGCCCTTTGGAGTCAGCATATAATTTCATTCTGGAAACACTATGAACCATTCTCTCTCCTTTGATTATCAATTTTCTTACAAAATATTTTAAGTGCTTTCTTCTAGTTCAATCCCATTGTGATTTAAATACTTAAGAATGTGTCCTGTAGACATGAATTTGAACAGAATCTAGCACGTCTCCTACCACGGACTTAGAGATTTCCACTGTTTGAGGTGCTTTAAAATCCCTTGGCTAATCCCGTTTTTTAATGCCACATGCACTGAATTCATGGATGTTCTCAGTCCTTGAAATAAAATATTGCCCGTTTTACAACGTCTCCACCCTGCAAAAATGGAGATGACGTTGCTAGCTCATCATTAGTAAGTGATGTTTTAGAGTTTGTTGTTTGTTTGTTGTTGTTGTTTATGGTATTTAAGTATTAAAGATAAACTGGGAGCTCAGATTTCTGGTAATTTCAATTGAGATTGATGAGCACTGATCCATTTAAATGATCTGATTTTCTCATGTGGCCTTTGATATTTTAGCAGGTTGCCTATGCTCTGGGATATGGTTTGTGACTACGTAGTTAACTCAGACAAAATTTGAAGTCAAGATGTTTCCTTAACTTTCAGTATACTCTTTTTGTCTTAATGGCACAGTGCTTGGAATAGGGTTACATTTTGAAAAGTGAGTTTTTAATTTTGACAATTTTGGTGAATCTCTGTGGGTAAGCAAAGTTCTTCCTTTACTGAAAATGCTATTTTTGTACTAAGAATCTGAATATCTTGGGTATAGCTCCAGTATGACTAAGCAGCTCTGGGGCTTTGGATAAGTTACTAAACATATCTAGAAATAGATCATCACAAAGATCTCTTTTTCCTCAAAAATTCTACTAAACTATTACCTCATGAGTGACCTTGTGGTTCCTCTCTTGGCATCATTTACACATTTTCCACATGCTATCAACTGTGAGTTAACAAAATTTTTATCTCTCCGCAGAGGAGATATAATACTTACACCCACGGGTCACAATGCAGTTGTCAGTTTAACCTGTTGTTTTTCAGCTCATCTGCAGGGACTCTGCATATAGTACACCCAGTTTGATTGTGTCATGACTCAGTTGTACCTAACTATCCCAATCCCAATTCATCTCTCTCACATTCACATGATGAAAACATCCACATTCTGACAGGTCTCAACAGCCTCCCTGATTTGTTTCTTTGTTGTTTTGTGACAGGGTCTTGCTCTGTTGCCCAGGCTGGAGTGCAGTGACACAATCATGCCTGTTACAGCCTCGATCTCCTGGCTCAAGCCATCCTCCGACCTCAGCCTCCCAAGTAGCTGAGACTACAGGCACACACAGCCACACTCAGTCATTTGATTTTTTTTGTACAGTCTCTCACTGTGTTGCCCAAGCTGGTCTCAAACTCCTGAGCTCAAGCAATTCCCCACCTCAGCCTCCCAAAGTGCTCGGAATGCAGGCGCGAGCCACCACCCCGTCCCTGGCCTGCCGCCCAGATTTGGAGGAGGTTGGAATGTATTCTCCTGGATGCCTTCTCCCCGGCCTGCTATATACAGGTCAGATGACTGTCTCTGTTCTGACACAGTAAGTCCGCACTGGGACAGCTTCCGCATGTGAATTTTAGCAAATGCCTGGAGTTTTCTGAGCCCCATTTCTATATATGCACAATGGAAAACCTACATGTATTTTTAAAACTGTGAATGTACATGTCTGTTCATGTCTATGTTGTTTGATTGACTTCCAGTTACAAGGATAGGTAAATTCGACTCTGAGATTTTAAGAGGGCTGATAGTTCACAGCTGCTCTGTTCCCCAACTATAATGATGAATTTTAACTTCAATAGATCGATTCTTCTTTTTAAAATACTGACTAGAATAAATTAATGCTTTTGCAAAGAAGGGCCCCAGAGGTCTTCAGGGTTATCTGAAGCACCCTGAAATTGTCCAGTTTCTGCCTTTATGCATTCCCCCTGCTAAATGGTAGTTTGTTTTATTCCATCTGTATGAAAACAGAGGATAGTCTGGACCCCTCTGCATGCCTCTGGCAGTTTCAAGAGCTTTTTCCTGACAGCACTACTGAAAGTTTACACTGAGTCCTTCCACTGTCTCTTTGTATGACTCTAGTCCTGCCTTTCCACCCACAGAACCATTCTAGCAACCTGTTTCACGATGTATGTCCATGAATATTGATTAAGGGACCACTGTGAATCAGACACTGGACTAGACACTGGGGACTCAGAGAGAAACAAAAGAGAAAACTGTGACTCCATGGAATTTATGGTCTAATGGAACGAAACGGGTAGCAAACAAAAGAAATGAGTGGTTTATTCGTTATAAGTTATTACCTTACATAAAGATAATTCAGGAAAGAGAGAGAAGGGAGCTGTGAGCATTTTCAATATTATGTAATTCCGTAACGGAGGGCCTCAGTTAGAAGGTGACTTTTAAAAATGACCTGAAGAAGGTGAGAACAGGGGTATGTGGGTATCTTGGGGAGAAAGCACTTCAAGTACAGCAGACTGCAACTGCAAGCCTTGTACCAAGAAAATGAGGGTGTGGAGCAACAGACTGACACCATCATATTATGTCTTAATGTACTCCTCTGATTGCTTTTGTAGGCGTGAGGGAAAATTTCCCTTTGTCCTCTGAAGTTTCATGGAAATCAGCTGTCAAAAGGCAGATTCATAGGAGAAAAGACATACAAGTTTATTTGATCATAGTTTTACATGACAGAGAAGCCTTCAGATGAGAACCCAAAGATACAGGAGAAACTTTCCATTTTTATCCTTAGGTTCAAAGATATGTGGACAGCTGTGTAGAAATGCGATTAAACATGAAGGGCGTGATCTAATGCTGATGGACTGAGTGGAGAAGGCCAGCAAGGCCCGTCTGTGAGATTCTTTTTGGCCTCTCTGAGCAGTGTGCCTTCTTTCTTGGGTATGAGACACTTCTTTCTTGGGTATGGAGTAAGACCTCTCTGGAATGGAGGTCTTATGACCTACAATCCAGTAAGGTATGTCAGAAAATTTATTTATTGCTAGTTTTAGCATAGAAAGTTAGAGGTGGAGTCACATTGTTAGGTTTTGTGGCTGCTTTTGAGGAAAAGGGCCTCTGGTTTCTATGAGTCACCGTGGGGAAGAGGAATTCTAATTTCTGTGGCTAGCCTCAGGGACGAATGAGGGGCCAGGGATGACAAAGCAGGAGAAAGAGAAACTTCTGCTCCTGAGGCCTTCATTTTGGGGTATCATTTTCTGAGCCCCAACACTTTTTTGAGAGTACTTGGAAGGGGAGCAAAAGAGAAGCAGGGAGATAAGTTAGAATATTAGATCAAAATTCAGATGATATGTGATGGCAAGATGGGCCAGAGTGGTAGTAGCAGAGGCGGCGAGAAGGAATAAAAAACTGCATATATTTAATGACAGCAAAAATGTGCAGGATTGTGGGATTTGAGAGGGCACAATTTTAACGCCTATACAGTGGTTCATCACATGAAAGACCACCCTCTACCTGATTAACCCTTCATTGCTAAACATTTAGGTTGACTCTGGATGTTGCTACTATAAGTAATATTTCAATTTTCAAAAAAGTGCTAAGGATTTTGCATGAATGTCCATTTTTCCCCAGATAATGAACACCCCCCCAGTCTTTTATTATACATTCCAAATTGGCCTTGAGGAAGGTAATGCAATGCCATCCACAGAGCTGTTGAGTGGATGCTTTTGAAAACAATGGGTATAAAAGTTACTTTTAGCCAGGCGTGGTGGCGTGTGCCTGTAGTCTCACCTACCGGGGACGTTGAGGTGGGAGGATTGCTTGATCCCAAGAGTTTGTGGTTAGCTTGGGTAACACAGTGAGACTGTGTCTCTAAAAAAGAATAAGATAAAATGAAATAAAATTGCCTTTTAATGTTTGCTAACTGATGTGATCACTTCGTGTGATCCCCACCCCCAGCATACGATGATGGAAATAGCCAATGTGAGTTCTCCAAAAGTCTTTGTCCGCCTGGGCTTCTCTGCACGACCCTCACTAGAAACTGTGCTCTTCGTGGTTGCCTTGGGTTTTTGCGCGGTGTCAGTCTCGGGCAATGGCGTCATCGTTCTGCTCTCCCGTGTGGACGTGCACCTCCGCACACCGATGTACTTCTTTCTAGCCCACCTCTCCTTTCCGGACATTAGCTTCACCACGAGCATTGTCCCACAGCTCCTGGCCAACCTGTGGGGACCACAGGAAACCATAAGCTATGGAAGGTGTGTGGCCCAGTTCTATATCTCCCACTGGCTGGGGGCAACCGAGCGTGTCCTGCTAGCCACCATGTCTTATGACCGCTATGCCGCCATCTGCAGGCCACTCCATTACACTGTCATTATGCATCCACAGCTTTGCCTTGGACTGGCTTTGGCCTCATGGCTGGGGGGTCTGACCACCAGGATGGTGGGCTCCACGCTCACCATGCTCCTACCGCTGTGTGGGAACAATCGCATCGACCACTTCTTTTGTGAGATGCCCCTCATTATGCAGCTGGCTTGCGTGGACACCAGCTTCAATGAGCTGGAGATGCACCTGGCCAGCTTTGTCTTTGTTGTCCTGCCTCTGGGGCTCATCCTCGTCTCTTACGGCCACATTGCCTGGGCCATGTGGAAGATCAAGTCAGCAGAAGGGCGGAGAAAGGCATTCAACACTTGTTCTTCCCACGTGGCCGTGGTGTCCCTGTTTTACGGGAGCATCATCTTCATGTATCTCCAGCCAGCCAAGAGCACCTCCCATGAGCAGAGCAAGTTCATGGCTCTCTTCTACACCGTAGTTACTCCTGCACTGAACCCACTTATTTACACCCTGAGGAACACTAGGGTAAAGAACGCCCTCCAGCACACCATGTTAGAGAGCTGCTGTGGCTCTGCAGGCACATGGGCACCAATTTAGAGAGTCCAGTCCCCTCTGAGGAGGAACATCAAGTTTACATAGAGCAAACGGACCTTGGAGGACGGGTACTTGGGATGTCGTTTTTCTTCTAACATTGTTTGAGCTCAAGGTAGATGGAAATCTGAAAGCAGTGTGCTCACACCGTTTCCAGACCAAGAAAATACATGTATTGTTTGTTAATTATCACAGTTTTGTTAATTTGTCTTTGTTGGTTTTTGCCGTATATACACATGTTGACTGTCATCTTGTTTTGAAAACTTCTTTCATTGTTATACATCTGTTCCCCAGTATCCGAAGGGGGTGGATTCCAGGACCCTCCAAGGATAATAAACTTTGATAATGCTGGGAGCACGTGGAGAGACCGGAGCCCCCCCCGCGTCCCCCCAGTCCTCGGCCCTGCACCTGGGGTGAGCTGGGAGGAAACATGGCACCACCCGAACGCACTTGGAGACCATGAGGCTGTGGAGGGCAAGGGAGGCGGTCCAGGGGCGCGGCTCGGTCACACGTTTAGGCCACGGAGCCTGCAGGTGCACGTCCTGGGCGACCGCTCTGCCGCAGTTGGGCGAGACCTGCTAATCCTGACGGCTCATATTTACAAGACATTTTCATATTCTATCCATTGTTTTGTATGCATTTTATTACTCACTTCTGTATATATGTAGTTGACAACACTAAGCTTTTTTGAAATGTCTATTCCTTCTAGATGTTCTGAAGTGCCTGATATATGTTACAATAAGAGGTAGTAACGTGACTCTTTTTGTAAGTAACTTTTCGTTAAAATTCACAGGAAATGTTATTTTGTGGTGGGGGGTGGCATGCTGGTTGTGGACTGGTTCACGGAAGGAGTGGGACGTGCAGAGAGCTCCAAGCCAGTGCGCTTACAGTGAGGTGAGACTCACCATTGTTTCTTATGACTGTGCATTCTGTTTTACTTATCTGTGTATACAGTGTATATAAAAGAAAGAGGAGTCCTAATTTACAACAGCTAGTCTTTCTAGCTGTTAAAGAACTTGCCAGTGTATGAAAAAAGTAGAGTTAGTAAACTAATACATTGAGTACATGTGGTGTTAAAAATTAATAGGAAAGACTGTTCTTAAAAGCACAGAAGTGAACTTGCTAAATTCCCCTCTAAACATTATGGATGCTTACACCTGCCCACGGAGTTGATAGAGGTCAAAAGCGGCGGGGTCCTAGGCTAGAATGTTCCTATTTAGAAGACAGTTTCAAATTATAGTCTGTGATATGTATATAAACCATTTATTCAATGCTACTGTGTATGTAGTGGAAAACTCAAGTCCTATTTGAAACATCTAGTCTTTCTAGATGTTCAAAAGTGCACGACATAGGTTACAAGTAGACGGCTAAGGTATACCCTTTAAGCTTTTTTTTTCTTTATTTCCTAGGAGTGCTTACATTTGGAAATGGAAATCATTAAATTTGATGTTCTAGAGAATATGCTGACTGTTCACTGGGTAGCAGTGGGTGGGGGAGGAGGAGGTATGCAGGGAGAAGGGTTCTGTGCCCCTGAGTTAGATTAAGTCAGTCTAATAAAATATCCATCACCTCACCTACCTATCATTTATTATGGTGAGACATTTGAAATGTACCCTCAGTCATTTTAAAATACATAATACACCATAGTTACTATAGTCATTCCACTGTGCAGTAGATCTCAAAGCCTTTTCCTCCTATCTGGAACTAGTATGTGCTTTTTAAATGTGGTTGGAACAAGTGGTGGAGAGAATGAGGTTGGTGAGAGAGGAGGCATAGGATGGCATGTAGGACACATCAGAGATGGTGCCGGCTGTCACATGTTGCTCTTTGGAGGGTCCGTATGGGCTTTAAAATAATTGAATGATAAAATGAGGATTACAATTTCTGCAGATTATTCAAGCAGGTAAGCATGAAGAATGGATTAGATTAGGTGTCTGTGGAAACAAGATCTCAATAATAGATAAGAATTCTAGGCTGGGTGCGGTGGCTCATGCCTGTAATCTCAGCACTTTGGGATGCCAAGGCGGGTGGATCACAAGATCAAGAGATCCAGACCATCCTGGCCAACATGGTAAAACCCCATCTCTCTAAAAATACAAAAATTAGCTGGGCATGGTGGCGTGTGCTTGTAGTCCCAGCTACTCGGGAGGCTGAGGCAGGAGAATCACTTGAACCCGGGAGACAGAGGTTGCAGTGAGCTGAGAGCACACCACTGCACTCCAGCCTGGCAACAGAGTGAGACTCTGTCTCAAAAAAAGAAAAGAATTCTAACATTACGGGAACAAGGGGATGACCAAAGGTATCCATTTAAATCACCCTTGAATTTCATGAAGGAGTCTTCTTTTTGCACTATTCCCAAAAGTTGGTGGCCCACCCAAAACCAAATTACTTGGAGAAAAATAACTCCTGTTTATCCAAAATTGACCTCTCAATGGTTTTTTTGTGTGGAGGAGGGGGGGGTTGTTTTTTGTTTGGTTTGGTTTTTTTTTTTTGAGACAGGGTCTCACTCTCCCACCCAAGCTGGAGCACACTGGCATGATCTCAGATCATTGTAGCCTCTGCCTCCCAAGTTCAAGTGATTCTCTTGCCTCAGCCACCGGAGTGGCGGGGACTACAGGCATGCACCACCACACCTGACTAATTTTTGTATTTTTAGTAGAGAGGGAGTTTCACCATGTTGCCTAAGCTGGTCTTGAACTCCTGACCTTAAGTGATCTGCCCACATCAAACTCCCAAAGTACTGGGATTACAAGTGTGAGCCACTATGCCTGGCTCTCAATAGTTTTTTAATGTAGTTTACTACTGAAAAAAAATTTCGGGTATGTGTTCCTCTCTTCCAAATGTGAACTCATTTAGAAAATGATGTTATTTCTGTGTAACAGTAGCACTGCCAATAATACCAAATCCTTCAAAGAGAGTGCTGTATAGCAAGTCTCCGGACTCTCCCTCTCAAGCACTCCAGTGTGTCCATTTAATATCCAGTTTGAAAAGGTGACCTCCCCTGAATCTAAAACAAAAGTTGAAAACTAAAAAGAATGAATAGGAAAAAATAAGTTACATAAACAAGCAAAAAAAACAAGCAAACAAACAAACAAAAACCACGGTTTAGCAGTATAGAATGCATAGCTTTATTAGATTTTTACAGGAATGGTATTTTTATTATTGAAAACAATTCATTAGGTTTTCTTATTTCTTTATTGCTCTATTTGTTTAAAATGTGTGATCAGAGAAAACTTTCATAGAACCTTCTAAACCAAATGTAGAAAAAGAGAGAAGAGAGGTTGTCAGAATTTTATTACACTTGCAATTTCCCAGCCAGCTTTCCCCTATCCTATAATGGAGCAATTGAATTGTAAAGCAAAATCTATTTAAGTGTTATCTTTTTTATTCAGAATCAGCTTCTTGATTGTTAGGGTAGTGTGCATGAGCGATCCCTGCCAGCTTTGCATCATCATAGATTTGCATCTCTTTAGGAGGCGGGGAAGTGAAAGGGCCTGGCTTCTGGCCTGAGTGTAATCTCCAGCTGTGTCATGGTGTAGCTCTGCTTTCTCTTGCAGGTTTTCTAAAGTTTCTGTGCTTCAGTTTCCTCTACATTTGCTACATATATTTCCCATTTATTTAGCACCAAGTTAAAGTGAAAATAATATGTAAACTGTGATAATTCTTGCTCTAGAAGGAAAAAAATTGAGATTCAGCTGGAAGCTAACTGAATTGCCCAGGGCTCAACCACTGTTAAAATGTAGGAGCTAGTATTTGGAACATGGCAACGTAATTTCTGCTCTTCCCACACTGATTCTGCATACTGTTAAGGTTTTGCTTGTTTTTTTATTATTACTTACCAAAAAATCATTTTTAGAATAAAGAAATCATCAGTTTCAGCAGGCCTTCTATTCCCATACATTAAAGCATTCAATCATCTCCAAACCTTAGGAGGTGAACATTATTTCCT
The DNA here is from genome assembly GCA_963574635.1 of Cheracebus regulus. Lineage (NCBI taxonomy): Eukaryota > Metazoa > Chordata > Mammalia > Primates > Pitheciidae > Cheracebus > Cheracebus regulus. The sequence continues at coordinate 2,291 of CAUYQU010029023.1, read as the reverse complement.
GCATTTTTGTGCAAGAAGAGGCTCAAAGTGCTGCTACTTCTCGCCCTTAGTATGCAGTGTCACTGTGCCTGTGACACCGATTTAGAGATATTTATCCCGATACAAACACTGTGCTCATCACCCTAAACCACATGTCCCAGCCATGTCCATGGTCCTCACTCTCAACCAACATCCAAAGCCACATTCTGCAAATCATGCTATTTTTCATGTTTAGTATTACCTACATTTGCTACTACTGCTCACACTTTCTCAAAATGCTTATAAAACGCTTATAAAATTACAAGATTATGTATTTAGTTGTCTCCTCTAGGTCTCCCTAGAGTTTATCTCCAATCTTAGTCAACGTTTAATTCCAGGATTCTGCTTTCACCCACCACCACGCCTGGCTAATCTTTTTTGATTTTTCCTTTTTTCTTTTCTTTTTTTTTTTTTTTTTTTTTTTTTTGTATTTTTAGTAGAGACGGCTTCACCATGATGGTCAGGCTGATCTCGAACTCCTGACCTCCAGCGATCCGCCTGCCTCGGCCTCCCATAGTGCTAGGATTACAGGTGTAAGCCACTGCGCCCAGCCAATACTTTTTCTGATAAAAATTTTCCATGACTATAAACATTTAGAAGTTAATTCAAGATATTGTGCTGTAATATCTACAAATCCAAAGAATTAAACACATGTTAAATATAAAGTGCTTATTCCTAATTGCTTGACAATATGGTGCTGAAATGCTCTTCTAGAACTGACTTTTCTAAATAAGATTGATTGTAGTTAGCAATTATTCTACTTCTTCCTTGTGTGTTTTTATTTCCGCATAAAGAAAAATGATATTTTTGTAGCATTTTCTTTTTCTTTCTTTCTTTCTTTTTTTTTTTTTTTTTTTTTTTTTTTTTTTTTTTTTGAGATGGAGTCTTGCTCTGTGGCCCAGGCTGGAGTGCAGTGGTGCAATCTTGGCTCACTGCAACCTCTGCCTCCCGAGTTCAAGTGATTCTCCTGCCTCAGCCTCCTGAGTAGCTGGGAGTACAGGTGTGCACCACCACGCCCAGCTAATTTTTGTATTTGTAGTAGAGATGGGGTTTCACCATGTTGGTCAGGCTGGTCTCGAACTCCTGACCTCATGATCTGCCCGCCTCAGCCTCCCAAAGTGCTGGGATTACAGACGTGAGCCACCATACCCAGCCATTTTTTTTTTTAACATTTTCTAAAACCTTAACTCATAGTTTTAGTTTTTTCAGCCTTCGAGAAACTATGTTTCCAAATTCAAACTATTTGTTTTCTGAAACTAGTTCATATGTTCTCTTCCCATATGTGAGACTAAAAATTCTTCAAAATTTGGAACACAAGAAAACATTTCCTGTGTATCCAGACTTTATGTTACATAGTGATTTGTTTTTTAATGAAATGAAAAGGATAGAAGAGTGAATGAGGCAGAGAGAGACAATATAATGCAGATGATGCATTTGCATTCTTGTGCTGCCCTAACAAAGTGCCACCACGGCTTCAAAAAACAGAAATTTATTTTCTCACGGTTCCGGAGGCTGAAAAGTCCAGGATGAAGTTTCTGTCAGGGTTTGGTTTCTGGTGAAAACTCTCTTCCTGGCTTGTGAAAGACGACCTTTTCTCTGTGTCCTCACATGGTGGGGAGAGAGAAAGAAGACGAAAGAGAGAGAGGAAGATGGAAACAGAGAGTGAGAGCGAGAGAGAGCAGTCCCTCTTATAATAAGGCCACAGTTCTGTTGGATTAGCGTGCCACCTTCGTTGTCTCATTTAACATTAGTTACCTTAATTACCTTCCAAAGATCCTGTCTCCAGATGCAGTCACACTGGGGGTTAGCCCTTCAGCATATGAAGATTGAAATATGAAAGTCGGAGAGAGATCCAAGATGGCCACGTAGCAGCAGCTCAGGATTGTAGCTCCCAGTGAAAGCGCAGAGAGTGAGTGGATGCCGCAATTGCAGACAAATTTTTGATGCCCACAGACTGGGAGCTTCCCAGCAAAGGAGCCACCCAGGTCACCAGCGTGACTCTTTTGGCCGGCGCGGCACTTCTCGGTGCAGAGTGTACGGGACTGGGTGCCCAAAGGCTCCGTTGGTCCCATCCCCACAAGGAGAATAGCAATTGGAAGCGCTGAGGACTGAGAGCAAGCACAGCTGAACCTGGGAAGGCCCAGCTCTGTGGGGAAGGGGTGCCCCCCGAAGGAAAACTAAGAAACAGAAAAAACTTCATCACCAACAAGCCAGACGTCCACTCAGAGACCCAATCTGAAAGTCGGCAATTACAAAGACGACAGGTGGATAAA
>CAUYQU010029022.1:0-17769 GCA_963574635.1 Cheracebus regulus | reverse complement strand
TTTCAATATTATACCTATTCTAAAAGTGATCACATAATAGGAAATAAATCACTTTTTAGTAATTGCATAAGCATTTTACAGATTTAAATGAAATCCTGAGCAATAGAACAAGATTTTCGTTCTCCCTCTTTCTCTTTCTTTTTTCTCTTTTATTCTACTTCTTTCCCTCAAAAAAAAAGAAAGAAAGAAAAAAAAAATTGTAGATGTCATTGTGAGTCGACCTATTAGGAACTACTATAGTATTCTATAGTAATAAAAAAAAAAAAATAATGGAATATTTTGGATTGCTGGCAAGATGGCCAAATAAGAACAGCTCTGGTGTGCAGCTCCCAGCGGGATCGATGCAGAAGGCGGGTGATTTCCACATTTTCAACTGAGGTACCTGGTTCATTTCATTGGGACTGCTTGGACAGTGGGTGCAGCTAAAGGAGGGTGAGCCGAAGCAGGGTGGGGAATCTCCTCGCCTGGGAAGCACAAGCGGCCAGTGAACTCCCTCTCCTAGCCAAGGGAAGTCATTTGGGACTGTCCCCTGCACTCCAGCCCAGATACTATACTTGTCCCATGATCTTCACAACCCACAGACCAGGAGATTCCCTCCAGTGCCCTCAATACCAGGGCCCTGGGTTACTAGCACAAAACTGGGCAGCCATTTGGGAAGACACTGAGCTAGTCAAAGTAGTTTTTCTTTTTTTCATACCCTAGTGGCACCTGGTATGTCAGTGAGACAGAACTGTTCACTCTCCTGGAAAGGGGGCTGAAGCCAAGGAGCCAAGTGATCTGGCTCAGTGGGTCCCACCCACCAAAAGACCAGAAAGCTAAGATCTACTGGCTTGGAATTCTTGCAGCCAGCACAGCAGTCTGAGCTTGACCTGGGATGGTCCAGCTCAGTGGGTGGCGGCGGGGAGGTTTCCACCATTGCTGAGGCTCCAGTAGGCGACTTTAACAACACGGTGTAAACATAGCCTCGGGAAGTTTGAACTGGGTAGAGCCCGTGGCAGCTCAGCAAGGCCTCTGCAGGCAGACTGTGTCTCTAGACTCCCTCCTCACTGGGCAGGGCATCGCGGAAAAAATGCAGCAGCCCATCAGGGACTTACAAATAAAGCCCCCACTTTCCTGGGACAGAGCACCTGGGAAAAGGGGCAGTTGTGGGAACAACTTCAGCAGACTTAAACATCCCTGCCTGACAGCTCTGAAGAGAGAACTGGACCTTCCAGCACAGCGTTCAAGGTCTGATAAGGGACAGACTGCCTCCTCAAGTGCCTCCCTGACCCCCATGTATCCTGACTGGGAGGCATCCCCTAGTAGGGGCAGACAGACACCTCATACAGGAGAGCTCTCTGGCTGCCATTCATCAGGTACCCTTCTGGTATGAAGCTACTAGAGGAAGAAACAGGCAGCAACCTTTGCTGTTCTGCAGCCCCACTGGTGATTCCCAGGTAAGCATGGCCTGGAGTGGACCTCCAGCAAACTCCAGCAGATCTGCAGTGGAGGGGCCTGACAGTTAGAAGGAAAACTAACAAGCAGAAAGAAAGGGTTTCAACATCAACAGAGAGGATGTCCATTCAGAGACCCCAATCCAAAGGTCACTGACTTCAAAGACCAAAGGTAGATAAATCCATGAAGATGTGAAGAAACTACTGCAGAAAAAGGCTGAAAACTCCAAGAACCAGAATGGTGATTCTCTTCCAAGGGATCACCACTCCTCACCAGCAAGGGAACAAAACTGGACAAAGAATGAGTTTGATGAATTGACAGAATCAAGCTCAGAAGCTGGGTGGTAATAAACTTCTCCAAGATAAATGAGCATCTTCTAACCCAATGCAAGGAAGCAAAGAATCTTAAAAAAAAGTTAGACGAAATGCTACCTAGAATAACCAGTTTAGAGAAGAACATAAACAACCTGATGGAGATGAAAAACACAGCACAAGAACTTTGTGAAGCATACACAAGTTTCAATAGCTGAATTGATTAAGTGGAAGAAAGGATATCAGGGACAGAAAATCAACTCAATGAAATAAAGTGAGAAGACAAGATTAGAGATAAAAGAGTGAAAAGAAATGAACAAAGCCTCCAAGAAACATGGGATTATGTGAAAATACCAAGTCTAAGTTTGATCAGTGTACCTGAAAGTGAAGGAAAGAATGAAACCAAGTTGGAAAACACTCTTCAGGATATTATCCAGGAGAAATTCCCCAGCCTAGCAAGGCAGGCCAACATTCAAATTCAGGAAATACAGAGAACACCACAAAGATACTCCTCAAGAAGAGCAATCCCAAGACACATAATCTTACATTCATCAGGGTTGAAATGAAGGAAAAAATGCTAAGGGCAGCCAGAGAGAAAGGTCAGGTTACTCACAATGGGAAGCCCAACAGACTCACAGCGGATCTCTCAGCAGAAACCCTACAAGCCAGAAAAGAGTAGGGGCCAATATGCAACATTCTCAAAGAAATTTCAACCTAGAATTTCATATCCAGCCAAACCCAGAACTTCATATCCAGCCCAAATTCTTAAAGATAAGACTTTTCAACCCAGAATTTCATATCCAAGCTTCATAAGTGAAGGAGAAATAAAATCTTTTATGGACAAGCAACTGCTGAGAGATTTTGTCACCACTAGGCCTGCCTTACAAGAGCTCCTGAAGGAAGCACTAGACATAGAAAGGAACAACTGGTACCAGCCACTGCAAAAATATACCAAAGTGTAAAGACCATTGACAGTATGAAGAAATTGCATCAATTAATGGCCAAAATCAGCTAGCATCAAAATGGCAGGATCAAATTCACACATAACAATATTAACCTTAAATGTAAATGGGATACACATCCCAATTAAAAGACACAGACTGGCAAACTGGATAGAGTCAAGACCCATCAGTGTGCTGTATTCAGGAGGCCGATCTCATGTGCAAAGACACACATAGCCTCAAAATAAAGGGATGGAGGAAGATTTACCAAGCAGAAAAAAAAAAGCATGGGTCACAATCCTAGTCTCTGATAAAACAGTCTTCAAACCAACAAAGATCAAAAGAGACAAATAAGAACATTACATAATGGTAAAGGGATCAATACAACAAGAAGAGCTAACTATCTTAAATATATATGCACCCAATGCAGGAGCACCTAGATACATAAAGCAAGTTCTTAGAGACCTACAAGAGACTTAGACTCCCACACAATAATAGTGGGAGAATTTAACACCCCACTGTCAACATTAGATAGATCAATGAGACAGAAAATTAACAAGGATATCCAGGACTTGAACTGAGACCTGGACCAAGTGGACCTAATAGACATCTACAGAACTCTCCACCCCAAATCCACAGAATATACATTCTTCTTAGCACCACATCACACTTATTCTCAAACTGACCACATAATTGGAAGCACTCCTCAGCAAATGCAAAAGAATGGAAATCATAACAGTCTCTCAGATGACAGTGCAATCAAATTTGAACTCAGGATTAAGAAACTCACTCAAAACCACACAACTACATGAAAACTGAACAATCTGCTCCTGAATGAATATTGGGTAAATAATGAAATGAAGGCAGAAATAAAGATGTTCTTGGAAACCAACAAGAATGAAGTCACAATCTACCAGAATCTCTCGGACATGTTTAAAGCAGTGTGTAGAGGGAAATTTATAGCACTAGCTGCCCACAAGAGAAATCAGGAAAGATCTAAAATCTAAAATGTAACACCACAATTAAGAGAACTAGAGGAGCAAAATCAAACATATTCAAAAACTAGCCAAGACAAAAAATAACTAAGATCAGAGCAGAACTGAAGGAGATAGAGACACAGAAAATCCTTCAAAAAAAAATCAATGAATCCAGGCACTGGTTTTTTTTGAAAAGATCAACAAAATAGATATACTACTAGTCATACTAAAAAGAAAAAAGAGAGAAGAATCAAATAGATGCAATAAAAAATGATAAAGGGGATATTTCCACTGATCCCACAGAAATACAAACTACCATCAGGGTACTATAAACACCTCTATGCAAATAAACCAGTAAACCTAGAAGAAATGGATAAATTCCTGGACACTTACACCCTCCCAAGACTAAACCAGGAAGAAGTTGAATTCCTGAATAGACCAATAACAAGGTCTGGGTCCTGTTACTGAAACTGAGGTAGCAATTAATAACCTACCAACCAAAAAATAGTCCAGGATTAGATGGGTTCACAGCCAAATTCTAACAGAGGTACAAAGAGGAGCTGGTACCATTCCTTCTGAAAGTATTCTAAACAATAGAAAAAAAGGGAATCCTCCCTAACTCATTTTATGAGACCAATATCACCCTGATACCAAAAACTGGCAGTGACACAACTAAAAAAAAAAATTTCAGGCCAATATCTATGATGAACACTGATGCAAAAATCCTCAATAAAATACTAACAAACCAAATCTAACAGTACATCAAAAAGCTTATTCATCATGATCAAGTCAGCTTCATCCCAGGGATGCAAGGCTGGTTCAACATACGCAAATCTATAAACATAATCCATCACATAAACAGAACCAAAGACAAAAACCACATGATTATCTCAATAGATGGAGAGAAGGCCTTTGACAAAATTCAACAGCTCTTTATGCTGAAAACTCTCAATAAACTAGGTATCGATGGAACATATATCAAAATAGTAAGAGCTATTTATGACAAACCAACAGCCAATATCATACTGAATGGGGAAAAACTGGAAGCATTCTCTTTGAAAACCGGCACAGGACAAGGATGCCCTCTCTCACCATTCCTATTCAACTTAGTATTGGAAGTTCTGGCCAGCACAATCAGGCAAGAAAAAGAAATAAAAGGCATTCAATTAGGAAAAGAGGAAGTCAAATTGTCTCTATTTGCAGATGACATAATTGCATATTTAGAAGACCTCATTGTCTCAGCCCAAAAATCTCCTTAAATTGATAAGCAACTTCAGCAAAGCCTCAGGATACAAAATCAATGTGTAAAAATCATAAGCATTCCTATACACCAATAACAGACAAACAGAGCCAAATCATGAGTGAACTCCCATTCACAGTTTCTACAAAGACAATAAAATACCTAGAAATACAACTAACAAGGGATATCAGGGACCTCTTCAAGGAGAACTATAAACCACTGCTCAAGGAAGTAAGAGAGGACACAGATGGAAAAATATTGCATGCTCATGGTTATAAAGAATCAATATCATGAAAATGGCCATACTGCCCAAAGTAATTTACAGATTCAATATTATCCCCATCAAGCTACTATTGACTTTCTTCACAGATTTGGAAGAAAAACACCTTAAATTTCGTATGGAACCAAAAAAGAGCCCACATAGCCAAGACAATCCTAAGCAAAAAGAACAAAGCTGGAGGCATCAATCTACCTGACTTCAAACTATACTACAAGGCTACAGTAATCAAAACAGCATGGTACTGGTACCAAAACATAGATATAGACCAATGGAACAGAACAGAGGCCTCAGAAGTAACATCACACATCTATAACCATCTGATCTTTGACTAACCTGACAAAAACAAGCAAAGGGGAAAGGATTCCGTACTCAATAAATGGTGTTGGGAAAACTGACTAGCCATATGCAGAAAGCTGAAACTGGATCCCTTCCTTCCACCTTATACAAAAATTAACTCCAGATGGATTACAGATTTAAATATAAAACGTAATACCATAAAAACTCTAGAAGAAAACCAAGGCAATACCATTCAGGACATAGGCATAGGCAAGGACTCCATGACTAAAACACCAAAAGCAATGGCAACATAAGCCAAAGTAGACAAATGGGATCTAATTAAACTAAAGAGCTTCTGCACAGCAAAAGAAACTATCATCAGAGAGAGTAGGCAACCAGCAGAGGGAAAAAATTTTTGCAATCTGCCTATCTGACAAAGGGCTAATACTCAGAATCTACAAAGAACTGAAACACATTTACAAGAAAAAAACAACCCCATCAAAAAGCAGGCAAAGGATACAAACAGACACTTCTCAAAAGGAAACATTTATGCAGCCAACAAACGTATGAAAAAAGCTCATCATCACTGGTCATTAGAGAAATGCAAATCAAAACCACATTGAGATACCATCTCATACAAGTTAGAATGGCGATCATTAAAAAATCAGGACAAAACAGATGCTGGAGAGGATGTGGAGACATAGGAATGCTTTTACACTGTTGGTGGGAGTGTAAATTAGCTTAACTATTGTGGAAGACAGTGTGGCAATTTCTCAAAGATCTAGAAATAGAAATACCATTTGACCCAGCAATCCCATTACTGGGTATAGACCCGAAGGATTATAAATCATTCTATTATAAAGACACACGCACGTGTATGTTTACTGCAGCACTGTTCAAAATAGCAAAAACTTGGAACCAACCCAAATTCCCATCAATGACAGACTGGATAAAGAAAATGTGCCACATACACACCATGGAATACTTTACAGCCATAAAAAAGGATGAGTTCATGTCCTTTGCAGGGACATAGATAAAGCTGGAAACCATCATTCTCAGCAAACTGACAAAAGAACAGAAAACCAAACACTGCATGTTCTCACTCATAAGTGGGTGGTAAATGAGAACACATGGACACAGGGAGGGGAACATCACACACAGGGGCCTGCCGGGGGATGCAGGGCTAGGGGAGATATAGCAGTGGGTGGGGGGATAGAGGAGGAGGCATAGCATTGGGAGAAATACCTAATGTAGATGACAGGGTGATGGATGCAGAAAACCACCATGGCACGTGTATACCTATATAACAGTCCTGCATGTTCTGCACATGTACCCCATAACTTAAAGTACGATAATTTAAAAAATCTCCATCAAAAAGTGGGTGAAGGATATGAACAGACACTTCTTAAAAGGAAACATTTATGCAGCCAACAAACATATGAAAAAAAGCTCATCATCACTGGTCATTAGAGAAATGCAAATCAAAACCACAATGAGACACTATCTCATGTCAGAATGGTGATCATTAAAAAATCAGGAGACAACAGATGCTGAAGAGGACGTGGAGAAATAGGAACACTTTTACACTGTTGGTGGGAGTGTAAATTAGTTCAACCATTGTGGAAGACAGTGTGGTGCTTCCTCAAGCATCTAGAATCAGAAATACCATTTGACCCAGCAATCCCCTTACTGGGTATAGACCCAAAGGATTATAAATCATTCTATTATAAAGACACACACACACACACACACACACACACACACACACACACACACACACACACACACACGTTTATTGCAGCACTGTTCACAATAGCAAAGACTTGAAAGAAACAAAAATGCCCATCAATGATAGATTGGATAAAGAAAATGTGGTATATGTACACCATGGAACACTATACAGCCATAAAAAAGGATGAGTTCATGTCCTTTGCAGAGACATGGATGAATCTGGAAACCATTCTTCTCAGCAAACTGACACAAAAACACAAAACCAAACACTGCACCTTCTCACTCATAAGTGGGAGTTGGACCATGAGAACACAGGGAGGAGAGCATCACACACTGGGGCCTGTTACGGGGTGGGGGGCTAGGGGAGGGATAGCATTAGGAGAAATACCTAATGTAGATGACGGGGTGATGGATGCAGCAAACCACCATGACACGTGTATAACTATAGAACCAATCTGCATGTTTTGCACATGTACCCCAGAACTTAAAGTATTTTTTTTAAAAAAATAATAATAATGGAAAAGAACACTAGAGAAATTAAGAAGTAGAGAAAGAGAAATGGTGCTCTTTCTTCAGCTGAGATTTGACAAGTCTTGGTAACCAGAGCTGCCGCATATGGCAAGCTTTCAGCACCCTGGAAGGAGAGCTTCACCTCAGGGATGTTGTTGTCTTAGTACATCATGAAAGGTCTTTCTCAGCTGAGCAGATGGTGTCAAGGGGCACAGCCCATTCACCTAACAAGCCTCCTTGTGCACCTATAAGCAGTTGTAATCTACCAGCCACCTATTGCCAGAATTCATTTTACGTACGACCTCACTACCATCGTCAACAATTTCTTGGAAATTGCAAGTTTAGGCAAAACAATGACTAAGGAAACCAATTTTTCCATAGGTAACTGATACAAATGAGAGTTAAGGCAGGGCACGGTGGCTTATGCCTGTAATCCCAGCAGTTTGGGAAGCCGAGGCAGGTGAATCACTTGAGGTCAGGAGTTCGAGACCAGCCTGGCCAACATGGTGAAATCCTGTCTTTACTGAAAATACAAAAATTAACTGGATGTGGTGGCATGCGCCTGTAGTCCCAGCTACTAGGGGGTGCTGAAGCACAGGAATTGCTTGAACCCAGGAGGCAGAAGTTGCAGTGAGGTGACATTGCACCACTGCACTCCAGCCTGGGTGACAGAGTGAGACTCTGTCTCAAAAAAGAAAAAAAAAAAAGTTAAGTTCCTATGGCATATTTCTGATCACAAAACATCACCAAATTTCTAAATAAAGACCAAAACACTTCTAATGTTAAACCTTGGAATACAGGTGAGCTATACATACATTTAAGAAAGATTCAATAAAACAGGTAAGATCATTATTTACCCAGTGATTTCAGTTTAGGGTTATGGGTGCCCAGAGTCTAGCCAGGCAGCTCAGGGAGCAAGGCAAGAATCTGGCCAGGATGCCCTTCCACTGCAGGGCACACTCACACTCACTCACATTGGGATCATGCAGACTTACCAATGAACCTGACGAGCACAGCTTTGGGATGTGGGAGGAAACCCATCCAGACTAGGAGGAACATGCAAACTCCACACAGACAGTGGACCCAGCCGGGAAGTGATTTTTTTTTTTTCTCATTGAGGTTACAATGAAGCGATGTCAAACAAAGACGTTTCAAAGACCTGAAATTGCAAGTTGTCAGAGCTACATATAGGCACAGTACTAAGGGCTTAGTGCTCCATGGAACTCTATGCTAGAGAATAGAAGAAACGTAACTATACAAATCATTCAGGGTGTTCACCAAACACTTTCTGCTTGCCACTTTCCAGGCAAGTGGTAAGGTGGTATTTCTCTGTCCCCTTTGACATCAGGCCATTGGATTTTCTTTAGCCAATGAAATGTGATCAGAAATGACACAGATCACTTTCCAGTGGAAGCTTAAAGAGCCAGTGAGTAATTTGCTATATTTCCCACTGCTCCAGTGATCACAAAATGTGTGTTGAGATGATGCCTTCTAAGTTTGGATCCCTGTGTGGCAATTAACGAGCCTCTTATTGATGCGCACTGGACATTCAGTATAAGCAAGACCTGAACTCCATGACCCTGGGAGTGGGTGCCTCCTAAAATGTTGTATCCTAGGCACTTCATTTTCCTTGCCCTATTCCTGACCTTGAACAAGAATTAAGCCCTTATTGGGTTCAGACACTGAATCTGGTGCAGTGGATGGTGGTGGGGGTGGGGAGAACCTATGCATTTGAAACTGCAGCATGCTGTAACCCATTCTGATAGATAAAATGCCTCTCCACTGGACTGCAATGAGGAAAATAGACAAACTCCAGCACTGGTGGTTCTAAAACGTGCCTGAGCACTCCATGACCTGGAGACTATGGCTCTCAGAAATTATTTCTGTCTTTATCTGTAAGCAAGCCAGGACATTAAGGAAAAAAGAATCCTATTAAATAATCAAATTAAGTGCAAATATTCCTGTATGTGACAGGCAGAGCCAGAAGACTAAAAAATGAGCAAATTAATGACATGACTGGGTATTGTTCCAGAAGAGAGTGATTGTACATAAACAGAAAGCAAGAGAGTAAACCGGTTGGTCAGAATTGCAATCAAATGCCTACTCAGCTCTGCTCAGGGTCCATTAATAGTAGTAAAACTCTATTTATAGCATGCACGTGTATCTCCAACTAATTACCTGCTAAGTTCAAATCAAGCTCTTCATGTACATAGTGATGAATATAAGCAACTCTCTGTCCACATAATACAGAAAGCCTGTAATGCTCTTTATTACAGTGCTTCTGAGACCTGCCTCAAAGTATTCCATTTGTCTTCAAAATAATCACCTAATTAAGTGCCATGTTGTAAAAAGTTGGATTCTTTGGAATCACCTAATCATGATGAGCTTTCAGAAAAATCAAAGTCATTTCCCATTGTCCCTAATCTTCAGATACCTCATCTCATTGAAAATGACTGGCATGTGCTCGCTTTGGCAGCACATATACTAAAATTGGAACGATACAGAGAAGATTAGCATGGCCCCTGCGCAAGGATGACACGCGAATTCGTGAAGCGTTCCACATTTTTAAAAAAAAAAGAGAAAAAAAAAGAAAATGACTGGCATATTATGCAGCCTTATTCCAGGAGATTGCTCAAGTGCTTGGAGAGTGAACCTAATAAAGCTAAGACCGAACTTAAGCCCAGGTGAGTCAGTTAGCTTCATGCAGAGAAAATCTTTCATAGCCATGAACTACACCCAAATTGTGATCACAAGACAAATTCTCTCATATTAGCCATCAAGACGCTGGACAAATACGTCCACAGCTCTCTATAACCTATTACTACTAATGGACAAAGAAGTCCTAACACTACCTCTTACTGGTTTCATCATCTCTCCAGGGTTCTGCCTACAAACACGGTATCTTTCAGACATGTTTTTTTTTTTCTCTAAAATACTACTCTTTAACAGAATAAATGTCCACAAAGGGGCTTCATTTGTCCACAGGTTCTCGACACCTTAAAATTATTTTAATTGAGCCTTTTCTCCTGAACTCTGAACCCACAAGTCACTTTTTTGTTACAGAGCATCTTCTCTTGGACGACCCAGAACTCAAAGGCTTGATTGAATCCCAAGTCATTATCTTCTTCCTCTGGCCTGCTTGGCCTCCTGCACTGCCAGTCTCCAACGATGGTGAACCAAAGCCTGAAATCTGGGGGTCTTAGATTCCTTTCTTTCATTATCCACACCCATATTCACATTCTATCAACTGTTCGCCTGAATGCCATTTGTACCCTATCTCTCCTCTCCATTTCCCATGTCACTCACTGCCTACTCCATATACCTAATCTCCCCAGCCTCCATCATTACAAAAGTCTCCTGGCTGTTCTTTTTCTCTGCAGTCTCACATACCTCCAGTCTACCTCTCATTCATTCCGAAGTAATCTATCTCAGTCAAAACATTGATTTTGACACTCCTCTGCTTTAAAAAGACCCAAGCACCCCATTAGATAAAGAATAAATCCCAGTGCCAGGCTTCTAAGTTTTCTGAATTCTCTCAATAGTTCCCCCTTTATTCACATGTCATTCATCAAAAACTGCTTGTCATACTCTGTACATGCCTGAGTTTTATACCTCCATGGCTTTCCTCATGTGGAATCATGAACTGGAAACTCCTTTCTTCCAAGTTCTGCCTGGGGAATGTCTACTCAGAAGCTCAAATGTCACCCCTCTGAGGGCATTCCTGAGCTTTCTTCATTCTTTCGCTTCCTTTGTGGACCCGTTGTGCTGATAAAACTTTGTGACCCCGTATTTCAGTTATCTTTTGCAGCATAGCAACCCCCTCAGTTTTAAAAAAAGCATTTTATTATTGGTCACAATTCTGTACATGAACTGGCTTCAGATCAGTGGTTATTCTCTCTGTGATGTCAGCAGGACTGCAGTCATCTGGAAGAGCCAAAACAGCTTACTCCCACGGCCAGCTGGAATTGGCTGCTGTCTGAGAACTCAGCCTTCTTTCTCCTCCTGTTGCCACTTCATCTGGTTACATCTTCTCACAACATGGTGAGTAGATTCAGAGTGGGATGGAGGGGGCGTCCCAAGAGTAAACCTCTAAGAGGAAGGAAGAAAAAGCTGCCCATTCTCTTGGAAGTCACAGAATACCACTTCCTCCACATTCTATTGGAAAGGCCGTCACTGGTGGACAATATAATTGCCAACTCTAGATGAGGAATAGCATGCTCAAACAGGGAGGGGAGGAACTGTTGGGTGATCTTTGAAGCCTAGCTACCATACCATGTTGGTTTGTATTCATTCCACCCCTAAAATTCTGAGAGAGTCTTGAGAATTGGCACTATGTGTTAATCATCTCTTTATCTACAATTCTTAGCAGAGATCTTGGAACACAGTACTTAGGTGCTTAGTACTGATGTTTCTTCAGATGTTTGCTGACTCTATGAACCCAAGTAAATCAGATCAAATCAGCTCATAGGTTTTGAGCACTTCTTCTGTGCTAATCTGTCTAGTTGAGTGCTCTGTAGTTGAAGAAATGGAGTTTCCCACCCATGAGCTTATGGATCGGGGACAACACCACACTAAATGGCCACAACAGAAAAGGAGATTAATAGTTCAAGGCAATTAGAGTCAAGGCATCACTAGGCAGTCCATGATTGATTACTGTGCTAGTTGTATGGGCACTAATCCCTTTAGATCTTTAGATGAGGCTGAGTTCACTTCAGACAGAGAGGTTTTAGGTAGAAGACAGGGTTGGATCTGAGTCTAAATGGCAAGCTGGGATCTAGAAGGGGAGATAAATACAGCCAAGGTGAAATACCAGAAGCAATTATGTGAAGATGGGACCACACAAGGTGCATTACTTAGTATGCTGCCATGCACAAAACATAAAATGGGAAATTTTGTTTTCAAAAGAAGCCATGCTATATGCACACTCTGGTGAGTAACTAAAAAACAACGGTCAAAAATGTGAGTTCTTTTTGTTATTGTTGTTAAATTTCCAATAAATTTCCTTTTTTTCCTTTTCAACTTGTAGGTTCGGGAAATGCACGTGCAGGTGCAAACCTATATGGGTAAACCATGTCACTGGGGTTTGGTGTATGAACAATCCATCACCCAGGTAGTGAGCACAGTACTCCATAGTTTTTCAACACATGCCTACCTCCCACCCTCCCCTCCAGTAGGCCTCGGTGTCTATTGTTCTCATCTTTGTATCCTGTGTGCTCAATGTTCAGCTCCCACTTATGAGAACATCCAGCATTTGGTTTTCTGTTCCTATGATAATTCGCTTAGAATGACGGTCTCCAGCTGCATCCATGTAATTCAAAGGACATGATTTCCTTCTTTTTTATGCCTGTGATACAAGGTATATATGTATCATATTTTCTTTATCCAATACATTGTTGATGGGTGGCTATGTTGATTCCATACCTTTGTACAGTGAAGAATATACAAGTGCACCTGCCTTTTTGGTAGAATGATTTCTTTTCCTTTGGCTATATACCCAGTAATGGGATTACTGGGTTGAATGGTAGTTCTGTTTCATGTTCTTTGAGAAATCTCCAAACTGCTTTCCACAATGGCTGAACTAATTTATATTTCCATTAACAGTGTATAAGTGTTCCTCCTTTCTCTGCAACCTCGCAGAGAAAGGGAGAACACTTTTTTTTTCGTAAATTCTATTGGGTTTGAAATATGTATATATATATTGTACTTTAGGTTCTGGTGTACATGTGCAGATCATGCAGGATTGTTGCATAGGTACATACATGGCGATGTGGTTTGCTGCCTCCATCCCCCCGTCACCTATATCTGGCATTTCTCCCC
This sequence comes from Cheracebus regulus, assembly GCA_963574635.1. Classification (NCBI taxonomy): domain Eukaryota; kingdom Metazoa; phylum Chordata; class Mammalia; order Primates; family Pitheciidae; genus Cheracebus; species Cheracebus regulus. The sequence continues at coordinate 4,252 of CAUYQU010029022.1, read as the reverse complement.
ATGTTATCCCTCCTCAACCTCCCCACCACCCACTGTCACTCCCATGTCCCCTCCAACAGACCCCAGTATGTGATGCTCCCCTCCCTGTGTCCATGTATGGGAGAACACTTTTTAATAATACCCCCCAAAATGTGGGTTCTAAGCAACTTTAAAAAGGAACTAGGATAAATGCATAAAACATGCATGGCAGAGACATTATTATTCGCCAAATATTACATTTTCTCCTACATTTCCCAGCCTCCCTTGAGGTTTGAGCTGAAGTGCATATGACTTCTGGTCCAAGGCAGTAAAGAGCAAGAGAAAGGTTTCAAGTTTCCTCTTTCCCTTCTGTGTAGTTGGAAGTGAAGAATTGAGATGGTAGAACTGCAGGATAGAATTTTTGCCTAGATCTGTAAGTTAGCCATTGGTGGACAACCATAAAAGAGAGTCATTTTAGTTACCTCAGACTGTGATGTAAGCAAGAAATCTTTTCTTCAACTATTGAGATTTTAGTGTTAAATTGTTACTGAAGCATAGCTTAGCCTAGCCTGACTATTACCATCAAGCTAGTGTTCTTTGTGAAGGAAATTAATGTCACATAATACAGATTATTCAGGCTCTATTTAGAAAAGACAATAAACAAAGGAACTTAAAATATCCTTTTGGTGACCTGAAATTGAGGGTCATATTGTCCTTCCTAAGAGCAAATAATTAAGAAGTGTCAAATTAAGTAATCAGCACATATAATCTCTTGTGTACATTGATTGGGCTCACTGACACAGTGCTGTTTAGAACACTCTGTGATAGCTTTAATCATGGGCAACAGAAGGTAGACAGAGAAGGACAAAGTTTTACTTGAAATAAATAAAGCTTGACTTGAGAGTCCTCAAACCTTAAGTCAACATCTTCCCCAACCAGACTTTTAAACATGGTTACTAACAAGTAGAAAATTATTCTCCCTGCTTCATCTTGCCTGATCCTCATTCTAATGAAACCACTAATCAGATGAGAGGTAATCAAAACGCTAGTCACCTAAGATGGAATCCAAAAGCCAGAGAAATCCACAAGCTGGAAAGTTGGACCCTGAATCGTGGGTGGCAGTTCCATCTATGCGATTATTATTTTAGCTAGAGACTATCCTAAGTCAGGTTCTTTATTTCTCCCATCAGCTCCATTGATCCTCTAGCCTGAAGGAATGTCTAGCTGCACACTGATTTCTGGGACCCCATAAATTTCTTAGGCTGTGCATTAAACCTGAGCCAAAGAATACCTGTTCTTTGTAGTAATGTTTGCAGAAGGCCTATGCTGAGAATGGTCCTAACTGCATCCAGGGGGCAAAATCTATAACAGGGAAATAAAGGTGCCTCTTAATGATCTACTCTGAAGAGAGGCAACCAAGAGAGTAAATACCTCAACTTCACTCCTTCCCTGCCCTCCCATATCCTGCCAGTGCCTCCCATTGGCTGAATCCAACTAGTAGTCAGAGAGCACAAGGGGCCTAGGGATGCAGTACATACACGTCAGCCTCCCATTGCCAGTGTGCCAAGTAAGATGGAGAAGGACAGAGAGTAGTCTTAGAGAGGCATATGGAGATTATCTAGCACACTGAATAGAAGTGGAAAGTTACAATCTTAGAAACAATTTCTATTTAACTAATGAATATCAGCCACTGACTTACACAAAATCAATACATACAATGGTCATGTCTAAATTCTGAGGGTTTTCCTTTGCTCCTTAAGACAGTGATTCTTTTTTTCTCCTCCAAAATCAGAACAGCAAGGAATTAGAGTCTGGAAGGAGCTTTTTCTTTCTTAGAATATGGTATGGATGTGAGTGTTGAACATGCCTCTTTAATGTCCATAGGAGCCACCACTATCCTACAGCCTTTGTGCTAAAAAGTCATTCCATAGTAGAGCCAAGAAGAATGCATTAGAGCTTCCCTATATCTGATCACCAGCTGGAAGGAAACTTCTATGGAAGACAGAGCCCACGGCCCAGTCCTGGATACTCCATGCTCTTAGTATCTGCGGATTCAAACACCTCTTCCAGGGGTATGATTCAGGGAGCACAGAAGTGCTAATGAGAAGATCCTTCATTATGGCTCCAAAAGCTCAGGTTCCTGCCTCTTTTCCAGAGTTAACTTTACTCAGACCATGAACCTCAGCCTGTCAAGTTCCCATGTGAGAGTCAACCTTCCCCCTCGTCAAACCTCTGTTAACTACACTCTCTGCCTGGAAACTCTCATCACTTCCCTGGTTCTCAGCTGGTCCCAGTCTTCTACAGACCTTTACTGGTTGCTCCTACTTCTCTCCTCCCCGGTTTGCATCAGGCCAGCCTCAGCCCCACAGTGGCTCCAGTGTTCTGTTGCTGAGGTACCTCTGTGGCCTGCTCCCTAGATCCCCACTTCCTCTGCTAGTTTTCACTGGTCTCCTACAACCCTGAAGAACGCCCTGCCTTCTTCTCCTCAGAAATGCTATCTTTCCACAGTCCATATTCCAGTCAGGAGTTCTATGCCCTTAGGTCCTAAGTAATTTTCTGGAATCATATCTCAGGTGAGTTACCCATAAAAGTGCTCACTTTACCAAGTCAACTCCCATTGGCTTCAATTGTGTTCCTAGTCTGGTAGGGATTGATATGGGGAGTGCTAAAGATTAAGGGAAAAAAGTAAAATCATATCTCTTATATAATTATAAAATATATGTATAAAACATTTAAACTTATTAATTAATGAGGAAACCAGTAAGATGTTACAAATGGTTCAAAGGAGAATTCAAAGCACCATACAGATATAGGCAATAAAGAATGTTGAAATAAAAAATGTACAAATAGATGCAAAATGAGTCAAAAATCAATTGCATTCCAGACATTTATTTGCATCTCTGTGGACAAGAATCTTTGCATTATTAATTTTCTACAATCTGAAGAGTCAGAAAATAACTCAAAGTCGATGAAAGGTGGAGATAACCCAGAAAGATACTCTAAAAAGCATATCCAGGAAATTGTTTTTGCTGATTTTAAAGTCTTTCACAATTTTTTGTGATGGAAGAAAGGCCTCTTTCCTTTCCCATAGAAAACTACAATCTAGTATAATGGCACAAGCATTGTCTGTGATGTGAGAACAGGCATTTTTGCTTGTGGAGTCCAATATATGTGTCCTCCTTATCTCCAAATCTTGATAAGGCATAGAGGCCTCCTCCCTCTCAGAGCATTACTGCTCAAAATGTAGTCTGGCATCACCTGAGATGTTTAGAAATTCTGATTTGGGGCTCCAGACTAAATCAAAATCTTTATTTTTAAAGGTCCTGGACATAAATAAAAGACATCCTATGTTTATGGATTAGAAGAATTAATATTAAGATATCAATATTCCCACAAATGACCTACAGGTTTAATGTAATCCCTATAAAAATCCCAGCTGGCTTAAAAAAAGAAATTGACAAGTGTATCCTAAAATTCATATGGAAATTAAAAGGACCCATAATAGCCAAAGCAATCCTGCAGAAGAATAGAGTTGGAGGACTACACTTCCCAATTTCAAAACTTATTACAAAACTATAGTAATCAAGCCAGTGTTGTACCCGCATCAGTTTAGACACATACAGTGACAGAATAGAATTGGGAGTCCAGAAATATACCCATACATCTATGGTCAATTGATTTTTGACAAGTGTGCCAAGACCATCTATTGGAGAAAAAACAGTCTTCTCCACAGACGGTGCTAGAACAACTGGATAGTGCTAGAACAACACAAAGAACCACAGATGGTGCTAGAACAACACACAAAGGAATGAAATTGGACAATGATCTCACGTAATATACAAAAATTAACTCAAAATGATTTTGAAACTTAAATGTAGGCCCAGTGCGGTGGCTGACACCTGTAATCCCAGCACTTTGGGAGGCCAAGCTGGGCAGATCACAAGGTCAAGAGATCAAGACCGTCCTAGCCAACATGCTGAAACCCTGTCTCTACTAAAAATACAAAAAATTAGCTGGGCTTGGTCGCATGTGCCTATAGTCCCAGCTACCTGGGAGGCTGAGGCAGGAGAATCACTTGAACCTGGGAGGTGGAGGTTGCAGTGAGCCAAGATCTCACCACTGCACTCCAGCCTGGCCATAAAGTGAGACTCTGGACAGACAGATAGATAGAAACCAAAAAAGAGAAAGAGAGAGAGAGAGAGTGTGGGAGAGGGTGGGGGGGGAGAGCGGGTGGGAGAGAATATCGGCGCGCTCGTGAGAGGGAGGGTTGATGGGAGGGGCGGGGGGTGAGGGG
>CAUYQU010029021.1:0-33300 GCA_963574635.1 Cheracebus regulus | reverse complement strand
ATATCCTTATATTGTCTGTTGGAAATATAAGGGTAGAAATGTTAGAATGTTAGAAACGTTAATGAGCCATCTGCTGTCAGCTTTTTAGATAATTATGTTGGTAGACTATTTTTATCTGTTCTTTTGAAATAATGATTTGGTAGTTTAGGGAGTACTCTATCTTTAAAATTCTGTACTTTTACTACGATGTATACACATGTAGATTTGTTTTCTTTATTCTTCGTGAGATCCATGTCTTAGGTTTGGGAGATTCTCAGCATTAGCTCTCTAAATATTGACCTTCTCTCCTCTTGGGATGTCTTGTCTTTTCTTTTGGAGACAGAATCTTGCTCTGTTGCCCAGGCTGGAGTGCAGTGGCAGGATCTTGGCTCACTGCAACCTCTACCTCCCAGGTTCAAGTGATTCTCATGCCTCAGTCTCCTGAGTAGCTGGGACTACTGGCGTGCAACACCACTCCCGGCTAATTTTTTTTTTTTTTAAAGATAGAGTTTCGCTTTTGTTGCCCAAGCTGGAGTGCAGTGGTGAGATCTTGGATCACTGCAACCTCTGCCTCCTGGGTTCAAGTGATTCTCCTGCTTCAGCCCCCCAAGTAGCTGGGATTACAGGTGCCTGCCACCATGCCTGGCTAATTTTTTGTATTTTTAGTGGAAACAGAGTTTCACCATGTTGGCCAGGATGGTCTTGAATTCCTAACCTCAGGTGATCTGCCTGCCTCATCCTCCCAAAGTGGTGGGATTACAGGCATGAGCCACAATGCCCTGCCTTAATTTTTGTATTTTTAGTAGAGTTAGGATTTTTCCACGTTGGCTGGTCTCCTGGCCTCTAGTGATCCTTCCTCCCGACCTCCGGAAGTGCTGGGATTACAGGTGTGAGTCACCGCACTCAGCCCTCTCTAAGATTTCTTTCTATAACTTCTGTTATTTTAGGTACATAACATCTGTCTTCAGTGGATGTTAACCTGTCTTTTGTGTTTTTATCCCTTTGTTTTCTGTATCTCTTGTAGGTGATTTCTTTCTGTCTTCTAATTCACGCATTCCTTTTTATCGGATTTCTTAATTTCAGTGACTGTGTTTTTCATTTATGTAATTTGCATTTGGATCTTTTTCAAATTCAACATTCTTTTGTGATAAAATCTGCGTCTTGCCTAATGTTTTTCATTTGTGTGTTTTTTTTTCCAAGTGATAATTTAAAATCTTTTACAAATTGTTAATAGTATTTCTTGTTCTTACAATACAAATTTTCTGTTTCCTCACATCTGCTCATTCTCTTTTTCTGTGGCTTATTTCTTGACACAATTTGTTACCTTTTGGAAGTCATCTTTAGCAGTTTCCTTTCTGAGAAAGTTTATATATTGTAGATGAGTAAATGTCCCTATAGGGTGGTTTTCAATTTACCTTTATTAGTTCAGAGTTTTCATTGATTCCACACCAGCTTTTTCTATTTTAAAGTTTTGGCATGGTGTCCCTGTATCATCTGGATAAGATGAATTTGGACTTCCCTCTTGTTTAATTACTCACAAGAGATTCTTTTCTGCCCATGGCTCTGGTTTCATTTCTGCACACCTAAGGTTGTGGGTAGAGTTTTTGTAGTCTGTGCTTCACAGGTTTATCCCTTCATGTCTCAATGCTTCACCTTCTAGCTTTTAAGCTATTTTGGCTTCTGTTCCTGTTTATTGCTCTCACTTTGGATTGCTGCTTTATTCTTAGTGCCAGGGCATTTCCCTTGCCTGAGTTTGAGCTTAGCAATGTTTCCTCCATTACATTTTATCAGACATTTCCGTGGATTCAGAGTAGAATAGTCATCTCAGTCATCTGGGTCCATTATATTAATTGGAAACTTCCACTTAAGCCTTGTGATTCTTGTTAGGGAAATGTGAAAAATCAGGTAATGGTGCTTTAAAGACACCTTTAAGTCTTTCATAGGTATATTTCTTTTGACCAAGTAATCCTAAGATATAGAAATATTTCTTAAAGCTTCATACTGTTAAAGGATATGGTACTGATCTCCCCCTTTTTTTCCCTGGGGATGGAAATTGAGTTTTGTGTTACTTCTGAATTACATGTCTAAGAAAAATAAGATATATAATTTTTAAAATCCTTAACATATCTCCATCACATAACCTCAAAAGATCCTAGATAGTCTAGAAATGTGACATTTCAACAGCAGAAAAAGTTATATGCTTTTGAATATGTTTATTGTGGTGTTAACCTTTAAAAGTGAAAAGGGGACTTAACAATAGCAACAGAGTTCAGTACATTATGTTAATTTCAATTTATTGCATTATTGTATAGCCATTTAACATGCTTATAAAGATTACATCGAGATAGGTATTTCTTTTATATTGCTGTGGGAAAACAGTATAAAATTGTGTATATGCTGTGGATGAAAATTGGAAGGGAATATTAAAAATAAAAATGGTTGGATGGTGGTGGTAGGATAATGGGCAGTTTTTCCTTTAAAAGCAATTTATTTCAATAATATTGTCATTCTTACAGTCTTAATGTAGGATCGAGTAAATAGTATTCCTATTCTTGCTAGTTTCCAAGTAGAATAAAAAAGCATAATTAAAAAGAGTGATAGGTAGAGATCAATATAGTCACCTTTATTTCTGAGGAAGCTTGATATTAAAGTGTGTAACTGAAATGTGAGCCACATTGGTTCTGCTCACTAAACCTCACCTTTAACTCCCCAGTTCCAGCAACACCTCAAACCAGAGCAGGTCTCCCCAGCACCCTGCTCACAATTAGAACAGGGCCTGTCTCTGGAGAAGCAAGGTTAGAATTTGTATTCTCTGCAGGGAGGCTGATCCCAAGAAGGTAGTGAGTGGAACAGTGTTGGACTTGACCAGTTCATTCTTCCTAAATGTATTATTCAGATAAGTTAGTTCACTTGAAGTTAATAGAGGGCCACAGAAAGGCTAATACTTAGTGTTTGAGTTCCTACCACAAGGAAGGAGGAATCATGAGTTGAGGATAAATTCTTAACTACTGTATTCATTTTAGAGTAAGAATGCTATATGTATATATTGGCATTTGTTGATTAGGTCACTTGATAACGTGTAATTGCTAAAGTTTAATTTTTATTTTTGTTAGGATCTTCAGTATATTCCAGTTATTATTTTCTGCTTTTAGGCGTTTAAATGCAGAATTGCAGGCCAAAACAGCTGATGTGGTTCGACAAGCTAAGGAAATAATAGTAAGTAAATGTACAATTATTAATAATTCCATAGAAGTGCTTGTGTTTTAACTTTTTAATTTCATATATGATATATATACAAAAAATTAGCCAAAGCATGAGTGTTCAGTTCAATAAATTATTATAAACTGAACATGAATATATATGTATAGGTATAGGTATGTGTGTATGTGTAAGTTTTTAGTAAGCACACATTTTCTGAAAGCCACTGAGAAAGTATTTTCCATTTAGATGCACCAGGCATCTAAATTCTCATTGTAAATTATCATTATTAATTGTAGGATAGAGTAACTCTCCTTAGAGGAGTAAAGATTCTACTTTCAAGCTTTTACCAGTTCTTACATAATTTTAATTCTTAATTTCTGTCCTCCCTGTCCCCCAAAATGGAGTTAATGGAACCAGGGAAGCTAACCTAGGCAATATTTTATCTTAATGCCTTATACAAATCAATGATTATTTGTTAGCTAAGGAATAAGAAATGTATCTTACATAACATTTAAAGTAACATATTTTGATAATGGCTACAGATTTGCTAGTTAGATTTATAAATAAATGTTTTACTAAAAATATTTTTATTCCATCTTTTAGTTTTTGCCAGTGTCTGAAAAGCAGGAAAATACTTGTACAAAAGGACCCCACATTATAGTAGAATGACGGATTTATTCCATTTTCTGCTTAGAGAGTCCTCTAAAAAGAATTTCTCCCTGCAAATAAAAAACACAATAGAAAACTGAGACAAGCTAGGAAAGGGGTTGGGGAGTGGATTCCCACCCCTGCAGAAGCAAACAATACAAGGTTTCTCATATTTAATTTTTGTTTACTCTCTCTTTTTAAAATTTTAATGTTTGTAGTTATATAGTGTGTATATGTATGAGGTAAATGAGATATTTTGATACAGGCATGCATTGTGTAATAATCACATCATGGAAAATGGGGTATCCATCCCTCAAGTATTTATCCTTTGTGTAACAATCCAATTATACTCTTTTATTACTTTAAAATGTACAATTATTTTGACTATAATAAACCTCTGTGCTATCAAATACTAGATACTATTCTTTCTATTATTTTTTGTACCCATTAACCATCCTTATCTCCCTCCCCTGCATCTGCCACTATCCTTCCCAACCTCTGGTAACCATGCTTAACTCTGTATCTCCATATGTTGTCTTGATTTTCAGATCCCTCAAATAAGTGAGAACATGTGAAGTTTGTCTTTCTGTGCCTGGCTTATTTCACTCAATGACCTCCAGTTACATCCATGTTGTTGCAAGTGACAGGGCCTCGTTATCTTTTATGGCTGAATAGTACTCCATTGTGTATATGTACCACATTTTATTTTATTTATCTGTTCATTTGTTCGTGGACACTTTGGTTGCTTCCAGATCTTGGCTGTTGAAAATAGGGCTGCAACAAACATGGAAGCGCACCTATCTCTTTGATATGCTGATTTCCCTTCTTTGGGGCATATGCCCAGCAGTGGGATTGCAGGATCATATGATAACTTTAATTTTTTGAGGAACCCCCAAACTGTTTCCTTTGTGGTTGTATTAATTTACATTCCCACCAACAGTACACCAGGGTTCCCTTTTTCCACATCCTCACCAGCATTTGTTAATGCCTGTCTTTTGGATATAAGCCGTGTTATCAGAGGTGAGATGATATTGTAGTTTTGATTTGCATTTCTCTGATGATCAGTGATATTGAACACGTATTTTAATGCCTGTTTGCCATTTGTATTTTTTTTTTTGAGAAATGTCTATTCACATCTTTTGCCCATTTTCAAATTGGATTATTAGATTTTTTTCCTATAGGGTTGTTTGAGCTCTGTATATTTTCTGCCTTGTAATCCCTTGTTGATGAATAGTTTGCAAATATTTTCTCCCATTCTGTGGGTTGTCTGTTCACTTTATTGATTGTTTCCTTCACTGCAGAACCTTTTTAACTTGATGTGATCCCATTTGTCCATTTTTGCTTCGGTTGCCTGTGCCTGTGGCATATTATTCAAGAAATCAGTGTGTACTCCAATGTCCTGTTTCCCCAATGTTTTCTTCTAGTAATTTCATAGTTTTGAGATCTTAGATTTAAGTCTTTAATCCATTTTGATTTGATATTTGTCTGTGGGAAGAGGAAGGGGTCTAGCCTCGCTCTTCTGCAGGTGGGTATTCAGCGCTCCCAGCACCGTTTATTGAACAGACTGTCCTTTATCCAGTGTGTGTTCTTGGAAACCTTGTCAAAAATGAGTTCACTGTAGGTGTATGGCTTTGTTTCTGGATTTTTCTCTCTTCTGTTCTGTTGGTCTATGTGTCTGTTTCCGTGCCACTTCTGTGATGTTTTGGTTACTATAGCTTGATAGTATAATTTGAACTCAGGTAATATGATTTCTCCAGTTTTGCTCCTTTTGCTTAACATAGCTTTGGCTGTTCTGGGACTTTTGCGGTTTCATATAAATTTTAGGATTGTTTTTTCTATTTATGTGAAAATGCAGTTGGTATTTTGAAAGGGGTTGCATTGAGTCTGTAGGTTGCTTTGGGTAGTATGGACATTTTAACAATACTGATTTTTCTAATCCATGAACATGAAATATCTTTTCATTTTTTTGTGTCCTCTTCAGGTTCTTGCATTAATGTGTTATGGTTTTGGTTGTAGAGATCTTTTACTGCTTTGGTTATGTTAACTCCTAGGTATTTAATTTTATTTGTAGCCCTTACTTTATTATTTGTGGGATTACTTTTTTATTTTGTTTCCGATTGTTGACTGTTGGCATATAGAAACGCTACGAATTTTTGTATGTTGATCTTGTATTCTGCAACTTTACTGAGTTTATCACTTCTAATAATTTTTGATGGAGTCTTTAGTTTTTTTCTAATATAAGAGCATACCATCTGCAAACAAGGATAATTTGAGTTCTTCCTTCTGATTTGAATGCGCTTTATTTCTTTATCTTGTCTGATTGCTCTAGTTAGGACTTTCAGTACTATGTTGAATAACAGTGGTGAAAGTGGGCCAGTTCTTAAAGGAAAGACATTCAGTTTTTCCCATTTGGTATAACACTAGCTGTGGGTCTGTCATCTATGGCTAGTATTATATTGAGGTCTGTTGCTTTCATACCTAGTTTTTTAAGTGTGTTTACCATGAAGGGATGTTGAATTTTATCTATTGCTTTTCCAGGATCAGTTGAAATGATCATGTAGTTTTTGTCCTTCATTCTGTTGATATGATGTATCACATTGATTGATTTGTGTATGTTGAACCAGCCTTGCATCCCTGGGGTAAATCCCATGTGGTCAGGGCAAATGATATTTTTAATGTGTTATTGAATTCAGTTTGCTAGTATTTTTTGAGGATTTTTACATCAACATTCATTAGAGATATTGGCCTGTAGTTTTCTTTTTTTGATGTGTCTTTATCTGGTTTTGTATCAGGGTAATACTAGCCTCATAAAATGAGTTTGGAAGTACTCCCTCCTCCTCTAATTTTCGAAATAGTTTGGGTAGGATTGGTATTAGTTCTCTAAATGTTGGCTAGAATTCAGCAGTGCAGTCATCAGGTCCTGGGCTTTTCTTTACTGGGAAAAATGTTTTATTGTGGCTTCAATCTTGTTACTTGTTATTGTTCTGTTTAGGTTTTGGATTTCTTCAAGGTTAAATCTAGGTAGGTTGTATGTGTGTGTCTAGCAATTTATTGGTTTCGTCTAGATTTTCCAATTTATTGGCATATAGTTGCTCATAATAGCCACTAATAAGCCTTTGAATTTCTGCAGTGTCAGTTGTAATGCCTCATTTTTAATCTCTAATTGCATTTATTTGGGTTACCTCCCTTGTTGCTCTGCTAATTTTGCTTATCTTTTAAAAAAACAACTTTTTGTTTCATTGATCTTTTCTTCATTTCAAATTCATTTATTTTTGCTCTGATCTTCATCTTTTCTCCTGATAATTTTGGATTTGGTTTGCTCTTGCTTTTCTGGTTCTTTAGGATACATTGCTGGCTGGATGTGGTGGCTGATGCGTGTAATCCCAGCACTGTGGGAGGCCAAGGCAAGTGGATTACTTGAGCCCAGAAGTTTGAGACCAGCCTGGGCAACATGGTGAAACTCCCATCTCTAAAAAAAATACAAATTAGTCAGATGTGGTGGTGCATGCCTATAGTCCCAACTATTTGGGGGGATAAGGAGGAAGGATTGTTGAGCCCAAGGAGGTCCAGGCTGTAGTAAGCCATGATTGTGCCACTACACTACAGCCTGGGCAATAGAGTGAATCTCTGGAGGAAAAAAAAAAGAAAGAAAAAAAAAGATGCATTGCTAAGTCATTTATTTGAAATTTTTATTCTTTTTTGTTATAGGCACTTCCAGCTACATATTTCCCTCTTAGTACTGTTTTTAATCTATCTCATAGATCTTGGTATGTTGTGTTTCCATTATCATTTGTTTCAAGAAATTTCTAAATTTCCTTCTTAATTTCTTCATTGATCCATTGGTCATTTAGGAGCAGATTGGCTAATTTCTATGTCTTTGTATAGTTTCCAAAGTTGTTCTTATTCTAGTTTTATTTCATGTGGTCAGAGAAGATGCTTGATATTGTTTCAGTTTTTAAAATATTTTACAACTTGTTTTGTGACCTAAAATACATGGCCTGTTCTTGAGAAGGATATATATGCTGAGCAGAATAATGTGTGTTCTGTAGTCTTTGGATGAAATGTTCTGTAATGTCTGTTGGGTCCATTTATTCTGTAGGGCAGATTAAGTCTGATGGTTGTTGAGTTTCTGGGAGAGCTGTTCAGTGCTAAAAGTGGGTGCTGAGGTTTCCAGCTATTATTGTATTGCAGTCTAGCTCTCCCTTTAGCTCAAATAATATTTGCTTTATGTATCTGGGTGCTCAGTGTTGTGTCCATATATATTTACAGTGATTATATTCTGTTGTTGGGTTAACCCCTTTAGCATTATATAATGACATTCTTTGTGTCTTATTACAGTTTTTGTTTTGAAATCTATTTTGTTTAAGTAAAGGTTCTCCTGCCTTTTTGTTTGTTTGTTTGTTTCCATTGATGTAGAATATCTTTTTCTACCCTTTTATTTTCAGACTCTGTATATCTTTATAAGTGAAGTGTGTTTCTTGTAAGCAACAGCTCATGGGGTCTTGTTTCATCATCCATTCAGTCAGTCTATCTTTTGATTGAAGAGTTCAGTCCACTTACATTCAGTGTTATTACTGATAAGGGACTTAATCCTGCAATTTCATTATTTGTTTTCTGGTTGTCTTGTAGTATCCCTTCCTGTCTTCTTTTTATTGAAAGTGATTTTTTCTTGTGATATAATTTAATTTCCTGATTTTTATTTTTTGTGTGGTTATTGTATGTTTTTTGACTTGAGGTTACTGTGAGGCTTGCAAATACTATCTTGTAAGCCATTGATCTAAGCTGATGACAAGTTGACACTGATTACATAAACAAACATGCAAAAAGAAAACTAATAAAAACTCTACACTTTTATTATCTCCCTAGTTTTTAACTTGTTCCTGTTTATCTTATTGTACTGTCTATGTCTTTAAAAGTTGTTGTAATTACTATTTTTCATTCGTTCATCATTTAGTCTTACTACTTGAGAGTAGTTTATACACAATTACGGTGTTATAATATTCTGTATTTTTCTATGTGTTTATTATTACCAGTGAGTTTTGTACCTTCACATGATTTATTCTTACTCATTAACATTCTTTTTTGTTAAAGAATTACTGTTAGCATTTCCTGTAGGACAGGTCTAGTGTTGATGGAATGCCTCAGCTTTTGTTTTTCTGGAAAGTTCTGTTATTCTCTTTCATGTTTAAAGACTATAAACTCTCTTGTTACAGCCCTGCCACTCCTTGCTGTGTGTATAATATTTTGCCCTTCATATGTGAAAGATCTAGTGTTGGAATTCTTTGGTGTAAATAAACATTTGGTTTTATTTATCAAGGTTAGATTTTAAAAAAAAATAAAGGCTATTTTTGCTGGATAGACTATTCTAAGGTAAATGATTTTTTTTTCCTTCAGCACTTTAAAAACATCATGCCACTGTCTCCTGGTCTATACGGTTTCCACTGAGAAGTCTGCTGCTAGATGTATTGGAGCTTCTTTTTGTGTTGTTTATCTCTTGCTGTTTTTAGGATCATTTCTTTATCCTTGACCTTTGCGAGTTATTAAATGCCTTGAGGTTGTCTTTTTGGGTTAAATCTGCTTGGTGTTCTATTATCTTCTTGTATTTGAACATTGATATCTTTGTCTAGGTTTGGGAAGTTCTCTGATATCCTTTCAAATAAACTTTTACCTCTGTCTGTCTTTCTGCCTCTTCTTTAAGGTCAGTAACACTTATATTTGCCCTTTTGAGCCTGTTTTCTAGATCTTGTAGGCATGCTTCATTCTTTCTTCTTTTGTCTCCTCTGACTGTATTTTCAAATAGCATGTCTTCAAGACTACTAATTCTTCTGCTTGATCAGTTCTGCTATTAGGAGACTCTGATGCAGTCTTCAGTATGTCAGTTGCATTTTTAACTCCAGAATTTCTGCTCAATCCTTTACAATTATTTCAATCTCTTTGTTAAATTTATCTGATAGAAATTTGAATTTCTTCTCTGTTATTTGAGTTTCTTTGAGTTTTCTCAAAACAGCTATTTTTGAATTCACTGTCTGAAAGATCACATGTCTCTGTTTTTCCAAGATTGGTCACTGGTGTTTTATTTAGTTCATTTGGCAAAGTCATGTTTTCCTGGATAATCATGATGCTTGTAGATGTTTGTCAGTGTCTAGGCATTGAAGAGTTAAGTATTGTAGTCTTCACATTCTCATCTTATTTGTGCCCATCTTTCTTGAGAAGACTTTCCATTTATTTGAAGGGACTTAGGCCCCCTGCTCAATATCACTAGGGTTCTGGTAGACTCTTAGAGGCCTTAGTGGTCTTGGATAAGATCCAGAAGAATTCTCTGGGTGACCAGGCAGAGACTCTTGTTCCCTTCCTTTACTTTCTCCCAAACAAACGGAGTCTCTTTGTCTTTGTGCTGAGCTGCTTGAAACTGGGGGTATGGCAATGCAAGCAGTCCCTGCACAGCACCACTGGGATTGTGCTGGGTCACACTTGAAGCCAAAACAGCACTAGATCTTGCCCACAACGTGTTATAAACACTACCTGGCTACCACCTATGTTCACTTGAGACCCTTGCACTCTGCAATCAGCAGGTGATGAGGCCAGCCAGGTTTGTGTCCTTCTCCAAAGCCCTGGGTGGGTCCACAGATGCTGTCTAGGAGTCAGAGATTGAAGTTAAAAATCTTAGAAATGTATCTGGTGTTCTAGTGTTTTGTGGCTAAGCTGGCACTCAGATTACAACATAAAGTCCTTCCTGCTCTTCCCTTCCCTTTCCACAGGCAGAGGAGCCTCTCTTTGTCGCCACGACCACCATTAGTCCATAGCAGGGTTTTTTCTGAGCCACTGCTAGTGTTCACTTAAAGCTGAAGGGCTTTTCAGTCAGGTTGTGGTGAATGCTGCCAGGCCTGGGACTCACCCTTCAGGGCAATGGGCTCCCCTCTGTCCCTGGGCAAGTCTGGAAATGCTGTCTAAGAGTCAACTCCTGGAAACAGGAGCCACAGGACCACAAAAGCCCACTTGGTGCTCTGCCCTGCTGTGACTGCTGATACATAAGGTGCAATGACAGAGGCCCCTTTACTTTTCCGTCTGTTTTCACAAGCAGAAAGAGTAGTCACTGCAACTGGGAATGTGCGGGGTCACCCCTGAAGTCAGTATGTCTCAGAACCCAAGGCCCATGGCATACTATTAATACCTTGGCATTGCTGCTGTTATTTTTGGCCCATGGTCTGTTTGGTACACAGGTGATGAATGCTGTCAGAACTGGGTCCTTCCCTTCAACGCAGCAGGTTCTCTCTTGGCCCAGGGTGTATTTAGATATGTCATTCAGGAGCTAGGGCTTATAATAGTGGCCTCGTGACTCTACCTTTCACTGTATTGGCTGCCTTCCATGGCTGAGGTGGTATCTAAGATGCAAGACAACATCCTCTTTATCCTCTGCTCTCCTCTCCTTAAACAGAAGGAAGCAGCTACTTTTGTTGCTGCAAACTGCACTGGCTGGTGTTGGGGAAGGCGTGGTGTAAACAATCCTTTAGTGCCCCAGTTGATGTCTCCCTAGGTTACAGTTGGTGTCTCTCTAGGTCCCACCCTAGTCCTCTGGCTCTGAGCTGAGCCCAGCACTAGGAGTTGCCTAGAAATTGGAATCCCTGTGTCCTTGACTGCCCTTCAAGTTTATCTAGGACCCCAGAGCACTTTGCCCTGTGGTGGTGAGACTTGCTGAGAAACTCAACTTCTAACCCATAGGATGGGCAGTTTTTCCTCTGGCTATAGCTGGTCCAAATGCTTCCTCCATGCATAGGTACTGTGTTAGCCCCGCATGACTTTGCTCTCCAATCTGACAGGACAACACTGAGTTCAATGTACAGTCCCCCAGTCACTGCGCTCTCCCTCCCCAAGGTGCACAGACTCTTTAGGCTGCACAGGCACTGCAGGAGGCAGTCAGAGAGGGGTGGTGTCAGTGATTTAATACTATCTGTCCACCTTTCTTTAATGTCTCTTTCAGTGATATGAAGTTAAATCCAAGTACTGTGATTGCTCACCTGATTTTCAGGTCTTGTGATGGTGTTTTTTGTGTT
Organism: Cheracebus regulus; assembly: GCA_963574635.1. NCBI lineage: Eukaryota > Metazoa > Chordata > Mammalia > Primates > Pitheciidae > Cheracebus > Cheracebus regulus. The sequence goes on along the minus strand of CAUYQU010029021.1, from coordinate 21,421 downwards.
CAGGTAGTTGTTAAAATCTGGTGTTCCTGCAGAGGGTATGAACAGTGTAGGCTTCTATTTCACCATCTTGCCTCACTTTCATTTCTTGATATGTCTTTGCCAAAAGCTTTTACTACTGATACTTCATTTTTAGCATTTTCACAGTCTTCTCAATATTGAAGTTTTTCCCAATATAAGTTTTTCTGCCCATTAAGTGAATTTATTTTTTTCATTTCTTGTGCCTCCTAATTTCCATTGTGTGCTGTATAAGATGGAAGACTCTAAAGAGATGGGGAAGCTGGAGTTAGAAATATTATGTAAAGGCCTTGATATTCTTATATTTTCCCCTTAGGATGGAATTTTTTAACCCAGAACAAATGAAAGGTACAACTAGTATTATAGACTTTATCTTCATACTATACCATATAGAATTCTGTTCCTTTACATTATGGAAACCTTGGACAGTTCTGAAATGATGAATGTTCAGAGGGGCACTTGAATATATCTTAGTGGCTTCTTTTTTTTTCTATATGATATATGACCTATCTTTACTCATTTAAGAGAGATCGGCAAGAAGTACGATCTAGGCCTCTTTCAACACAAATGAAATCATGTGATGACAAAGATGATTATAATTTAAGGTAAGTAACTTAAATCCTTAAGCACCATTTTTTTTAAATGATGTGTATGGATCTTTTACTATGTAAGATCTTTTTGCATGTAACATTGAAAATCTGTCATTTGAAGAATAATGTATTATAGGGGGCTTATACCAATCAGATACAGATACAGATACAATTACCTACTTTATCTCATGTAATTTTCAAAATATTATTTTGAAATGAATATTCTTGTCTTCATTTCAAAAACTTTAGAGAGGAAACTGGAAAAGTATAGAAGCTATGTCATTAAAACTATGAAATCATATTGTAGCAGAGGCAATCATGATCACCAAATGTTCCAAGTCTCTTACAGTTGTCAGTGGGCTATTAACAGAAATTTAGTTAATCTCTTCCAAGCCAAAATAGACAAGAATTGGTCCAGCTGACTTTCCATGCCATGCAGATGAGTAGAATTCCAATTGGTAAATTCTCCTAGCCTGGTCTCTGGGTGACCATGTGTGGAACATGTTGAAAAAACAGCTTTTGTCCCTCTCTGTTGCTACATTGAATCAGTGAAGCCACTGGAATTTTCAGTTTAATATCCTGCTTGTCTTTGCTAATGTTGAAATTGGTATTGGGATTGGAATGCTGCATAACAAAAACTCAGAAGTATGGCATTACCTTAGCAGTTGGGAAGAGCCAGCAAGGAAACTGATATTGAAGGGTGAAAAGATATTAATGTTACATAGTGGAATGAATGTAGTAAAACTGACATCTGTGGTAATTTGGGAGGCACAGCAGTGGTCTAATGAACTTGTTCTCTGGAGAAAGAGGATGAAACACAGAATATTAGCAGTGTATACTCTTAAAGAGACAAATTTGGGAATGAATTGGCTGATTTGCAAGCAGAAATAAAAGGGAATACCTGATTGTCTAATTCAGAGGCACAAAGATTTACAACTATGATTTCTTTGAAGAGCTTCATGGTTTTAACTCCACATTCAGATTCTTTGATCCATTTTGAGTTAATTTTTGTTTGTGATATGAGTCAACCTCCGTTCTTTCGCACACGGATAGCCATTTGTTCAGCATTATTTGTTGAGAAGACTATTCTTTCCCCATTGAATGTTCTTAGCACTCTTTTCAAAAATCAGTTGACCACAGACATACGGTTTTTATTTTTGGACGTTGATAAGTGTTCCATTGATCTATATAGCTGTCATGACAGTAGCACACTCTTGATTGCCCTTGTTGTAATTGTGGAGTTGTGAAGTAAGCTGGTTTTAGACCTCAAGAATTACAATGTAAAATTGAGAAAATGTTTCAGGAACAGAAACCTATCAAAATTCAGCCTTGAGGCAAATATCAGACTAAACATGTGGACTTCATGACTAATGATAAAATTTTTCAACGGATTAAGGCTTCTCAGAGTAAGGATAAGATTAAATGGCACATAGTAAAACTTTTTATTTGGATAAAATGGCCCAGGGCAAAGACCTACCTAAAGTTATAGTCTCTCCTTAGAAGCTTGACAGTGTACAAGTAACCCATTTTTAAATGAGAAAGAGAGGTCAGGTGAAGAAATAAATAATTAGTCTTGGAAAGAATTGTAGGTGACGTAATGGCATGTAGAACTGACTGAAATTAGGGAAGAAACTCACTAGTTTGGGGGAAGTTTTATCAGCAAAGAAACTTTAAGAATGTACTAAAATTATTTGTGGCTTTTAAAATATTAAAATAACTATGGGTCCCCCACCTCCCAGTATTCTGAGATTAAGAAGCAGGATGTAAGAGCTGCACAGCCCTACAGGGTTTAGAAACAAAAGAGAAGTTTATTACTGACATGGGAGTGTATTTGGCTCATGTGAAATATTGGGACATTATTCATTTATTCAAAAATAATTATTGCATGTGATCCAGTATTTCTCTTCCTAGATACTTACCCGAGAGAAATATAGACATATGTTCACAAAAAAACCTGCATGTAAATTTTTAGAGCAGTTTTATTAATAATTACCAAAACTTGGAATAATTCAAGTATTTATCAAATGGTGGCTAGATAAACAAATTATGGTGTATCCATGCAATAGAATACTACTTGGCAGTAAAAAGCAATGAACTACTAATAGAATAATAACATAGTTGCTAAGTGAAAGAAGCCAGGCTAAAAAACCTACATAATCTATATTTCCACTTATTTGAGGCTCTGGAAATGGCAGAACTTTAGGGACAGACATCAGAGTGGTTGTCTGGGGCTTGGGTAGGGATTAGGGGACTAACAAAGAGCACAAGGGAACTTCTTGAGATGATGGAAATAATCTGTCTTGGTGGTGGTTGTGGTTATGTGACCATGTACATTTGCTAAAACGTATTGAACTGTATACTTAAAAAGAGTATATTGTATGAGATACCAATTATATCTCAAACCTGAAGGAAAAAGTTTTTGAACACTGTTAGTGTCAGGCCTAGTTACTGGTATTACACTGGTGAGTAAACAGACCTGATCTTACTTCCAAGAAGTTAATGTGTGTTGCTTTTGAGTATTTTTAAAGTACATCAATTAAATGTTTTTATATTTTGATATACATATTTATGTGTACATATAACATGAAACTACTTATCCTTATTATATGTAAAACTCTGATATTCTATGAAAAAAGATATTTAAATTATCAGAATTCCAAAATTTGGATTATACGTAAGATTAGACATGGCATTTATCCAGTAAACTAAAGAACTGAAATGATGTTAACAGTAGATGATGTTCTTGTGATGAAGATGCCCTGTTTACCTAGATCAGATAGTTTTTTCTCTTATTGTTACTATTTGAACAGATGGCTTTTACCATGTAAAACATGGCATTTGGTGATCAGTTGGGAATTGCTGAATATGGGAGACAACTCTATAAAGAAACCATTCACTTCAGGTTGCAACAGTGATATTCTACCTAAATAATTATAGTTAGGAAGAATATATTATAATAGGTCTTCAACACTCAGCATGACTCTGTCAAAAAATGTGATCAGGAAACCAGAGTTTAGTTTTATAGTAACACAGTATACATATCATCCAGTCAATCTGGAGCATGGTTTACCATACAGTCATTTCCATCATATTACAAACAAATGTTGCATGGAGTTAAACAACAGTAAGAAGACCATATTATAGCTCATTTTTGACAGAAATACACTAGCAAAGTAATATCACTGTGAAATCTGATGGAGCCAGATAACCCTTAAATGTCCTTTGGCTGATACGCATGCATGTGTGTTCGGGGATGGAATGAAAGGTACAGAAAATGTACTAAGGAAATAACATACATTAATTTCAAATGAAGAAGATTAAAGAGGACACTTAACATTTGTATATTTGGAAACATTTTCATGTTCTTTGTGAGAATGATTCTTTAGTTTCTCTAATTTTTAACATATTTTGAAAGCCTTTTTTTCTTCCCAGAGATATTTCTAATAGTTAAGAAGTTGTATTTATTTAAGTATATCTTTGTATTTAATACTGAAAAAATTTATGCATGGCTATCTCAGTGGGAGGTATCTGATGGAAAATAATTTTAGTTGTATGTCCTTTACAATGGTTAGGAGTTCTCAGCGGATATGGTGGGGTTTCTTCATGACAATAATAGATGCTAACATGGTATGTTTTCAGAGATACTAATACAGTGCCCAAGACAATAGATCAGGGTTAGGCAAACTTTTTCTGTAAAGGGACAGATAGTAAATATTTTTAGATTTGTAGGCTGTATGGTTTGTGTTGTACCTCCTTAACTTTAAGACTATAGTGTGAAGAGAGCCATAGATAATATATAAATGAATGAGTGGGTGGATTCAGCCTGTGGGCCATAGTTTGCAGACCTCCATAAATACTCCTTGTTTTAAACTACAGATATATTTTGAAAACCTTGTGTATAAAAATGAATTGCATTTTGGGTGTAGTTATTCATGCACTCAGCAAATACTTATGCTGTTAGTACCTGGCATATAAGCTTTTAAATGGACTAGGCGTAAAATATTGTACAAGGCAGACATGATTTCCACCCTTGCAGAGTTCACAGTATAATGAGGAAAACAGGCACTGACCAAATGTTTAAGTGCATTAGAAGAACAGTAACATTGAGTGGGCTCACAATAAAAAGCCCTGTGGTGAATTGTTTGTAAAATGAGTAACTGTGGTGGATAGCCAATAATCTCTCTTTATAATTTCCATTCGTTAAAATTTTTGCTACATTTTCCTACAAGAATATTGGCATTATATTGTATCTTCTCAAAGGTGAATTATATAACCAAAGCATTTTTCTTGTTTACAGTACTCATTCAAAATAACTTAGCATGTGGATAACTAGAATTACAGCAAAGTCTACTTGATTGTTCGGTGTTTTCTCTTTCAAATAGAATTGTTGAATTTCATTGTCTCAGCTCAGTGTCATCTGTTACCAGTGTATAATATTTATTTTTGATCTGTAGAGGTCCATTACCATCTGAAGGGATCGTTCATCTTCATTCAGAAACTAAGGTATGAAATCAAACTTTCTGTGAGTTCAATTACATTTTGTAGAACTTAGGTTATTTTTTAGCCTTTTTTAGACAAAGCAGAGAAGGGGTATAACTCAACAGAAATAGAATATCAACCTTGATACTCAGAGGGACACATTTATGAAATGTCACTCATAAAATAAATGGAATCCTTTGTTGTCTCATAATTTCACTGAATAATTTGGAGGTACAGTGGAAAAAATTCTAGGTGAAATTACTTTGTAAACTGAGGCTTTTTATTTTTTTCTCTGAAGCTTAAATCTAGTAGAGAGAAGAACTGAAAAGAATGATACTCATATACAAAGAAGGTGATTTGAAAAGTGTGTTTGTTTATTTAAATATTTACAGTTTAGAGGTCACACTTACAGGCGTAGAGCATACTGGGATCTACGTTTCCCACTCATGGAGACCTAAGCCAAGGGAAATGTATACCTGAAGGGCACGAAGGCCTGCCTGGGGAATAACTGGTTCATGAGGAGAATTAAAATCTGTGAATCAGAATGTCCAGATTTATTAATGTCATTCCACTGGCTAGCTGAATACCTTTGAATCTTTAGGACTCATTTTCCTTATCCTTGAATTTCTTGATTCTGGTGTTATCTAGGTCTCTTCCAGCTATACAGTTATGATATTCCTGAAAACACATTTTTAGTAATTCCATGAAAATAGCAGCTTTTCTGTGTAGCAAAATAGCAATTCTATGTGTAACTGAATTGCTTTCTTTGGCAAATGATTAGACTCTAATTAATAAAGACTTTCAATTCTTTTCATGTAGCCAAAGACCAAAAACATTGATCCTGTAAACAAGGTACAAAAAAAATTATACTCTGTAAATAAAGGAAGAAAAACAAATTCAAGGTATAGTTTTCAAAGTATTTCTTTTTTTAGTTTTGTAATTCACAATACCATCATTCTTAATTATTAATCTCTTTCTGTTTCTCCAGATCTTTTTATACCCTAAAGTTTCACCACTTATATCTTACCCACATTCAGTAACTTAGAACATTTTCTACTCAGAAATATTTTGTAGCAATTACCAGATATTTTATATTGTTCTATTAAGCCAACTTGCTAAATTTAAAATTTTTATATATGTTATTTCTAGTAAGTTATTTTCTTAGAACTGTGACTACAACTGATGGGTTTTTTTTGGTGGCCGGGGGGGGCGGTTGTTTGTTTTTTGTCTCTGCCTAGTTCTCCCAAATAGGCTAACTAGTCTAGTTTTTGAGTATTTGACAAAGTGCACACATTATTTTGTCTTTTGAGCTACAGAATGATTTGGCATGCTCTTAATAGGACTATAGTATAATTATAATTTACATTTGGTTGTTTTTGGTGAGAAAGAATTCAAGACAGTTCTTAGTATTATAAGCATAAAATGGGACCCAAGATGCTCCCAGGGATAGAAGGCTTTCTAGCAAAGGCAGGGGATTGGGTTGCACTAACCTTCTTCTTATTCTCAGTAAGTTTTTAAATTTATGTCCATTACTTACCCAGACTGATAATTGCATTGTAATTCTGGAAAAATTCTTTGTTCATTTTTGTGTCTTTTGTTTAAATAACTTTTTTGGGTTTTTTTTTTTTTAATAAAAGGGAGGGAAAAAGTAAAGTGAAGTGATGAGCAGAAAATTACAATAGATTTCAAAAAAGAATATACACGTTACATACAAGTATATATAACTGGAAAGGGCTATCTTTTCAGATGTCACATTTTCTTTTTTTAAAAAAATTTGGCTTTTCAAATAGAATTCTGAAGCCCAAGACCTATGTGATAGCACAATAGGGTGACTGTAGTCAATAATAACTTAATTGCTTTTTTAAAATAAAGAGTGTAATTAGATTGTTTGTAACTCAAACAATAAATGCCTTAGGAGATGGATACCCCCTTCTCCACTATGTGCTCATTTCACATTGCATTCCTGTATCAACACATCTCATGTACCCCATAAGTATGTACACCTTCTGTGTACCCACAAAAAATTAAAAAGAATTCTAAAGTCTTTGCTTAAGTTTTAAGAGTGAATTCGGCTTTCAGAACCATAAATCTGTTGATGTGTCAATGAATTAGGCCTGGCCCACTTTCAGTGCCTTTAGGAATGAATTTTATTTTGTCTTTCTTCTCCATTTCATTAAAAAAATCAAACCCAACTTTTTGTTTAATATTGATCATGATAAGAATGTGTTTCTTTGGGTGGATAAAATGTTCTTTGATTGAGCTAACAGCTCTTCACTCTGTAATTCTTTCTCAAGAGGTATTTTTCTTTGCTGTTTGCAGAATTATGGCCAGGGTGATGTCAGTTTGTACAGTTTTTCTTCAGAGGCATGTAAATTTAAAAGCTACAGGCTGGATTTGACCTAGGAGGCCAAGTGCAGTACTCTTAGTTTTGTTATTCTCTTATTTGGAGGCAAAGTCCAGACCATCTGGCCTCATAAAGCCTTTCCTAGCTCTGTGGTCATGTGATTCATAAAGACCAAAAATCTGCTAATTCTCTTATAATATAGTCCTTGAAAGTATCATATGTAGATATCATCATAAATTTAAAATGTGTAATAGTAGTCTCATAATACAATCCTTATAAATATTAATTACAGATTTCACCATAAATTTAAATTTATAATAATTTTCATCTGCTTATTTGGGTAAAAGGCATGTATCTTTTCTACCTTCCTATTTTGTTCATATGTATGTATATACATACATATTTAATTTTTATTTTTTAGTGTTAAATTGAAATATTCTGATGTACAGACTGCCAACAATGTTGCCATTCCAGAGGATTTTTCAGACTTTTCCCTTGCAGAAACATTTAGCAAAATTGAAGGGCAACTGGAGGAAGAAGGCTTACCTGAATATATAGATGATATTTTTTCTGGTACTACTAATGACATTGGAGCAGGTAGGTTTTATTTCATTTTTTATTTTTACCTTTATAGCACATTTACTTAGAAAAAGAAATACTGGGGAACTATTTCTTAAATTTAAAAAATGTATTGTGATATCTTGGTTTGTTTCAGAATAATCTAGTAGGATGTGGTGGAGGGAGGAATGAATGGGATTATAGATGATATAAAATGGGCCATCAGTCAGTTATTGTTAAAGACAGGCAGTGGGGTAAGTGGGGATCATTGAACTTGCCTACTTCTGTTTATGTTTCATATTTTCCACTATAAAAAGTAAAAATAAAAAAGACTATATTATACTGGTTTGATTGAATACATTTCAACTTAAGTTAAAATACCCATTGCTTATGGTTAAAATATTAAAGTTTTCCTGAATTCTTTTCATTTACTGTTACTCTATTTTATTTAGTTAAATCAACACATGCAAAAGGACAAATGAATTGACATTCCATCAGATAAAATAGCCAAATGAGTTTTCTAGTGAATATAATCTTATTAACTCATCCTTTGCATATCACTAGAATAATAGTACTAAATTTAGATCAACTAAAAACATTACTGAATTTATGAGTAGCCTCCTATGCTATTGAAACAAAGTTGAGTATATATGGACTAGTTACTGCTGAACTACAATGCAATTAACCATGACTAAGGCAAGCCTGTTAGCCCCTCTGTAATAGCAATTTATTCATTTGAAAATTTAGCAGTTTGTATTAGATGATTATAAAGTTTATGTATTAGTTTTTTCCTACACTGCTATAAATACCTGAGACTGTGAAATTTATAAAGAAAAGATTTAATTGGCTCACAGTATTGCACGCTGTACAGGAAGCATGGCAGTTTCTGCTTCTCGGAAGGCCTCAGGACACTTCCAGTAATGGCGGCAGCCAAACAAGGAGTGAGGGATCTCACCTGGTGTGAGTAGTGGTGCGATCTTGGCTCACTGCAACCTCCACCTCCCAGGTTCAAGCAATTCTCCTGCCTCAGCCTCCCGAGGAGCTGAGACATGCTTTTAAACAACCAGATCTCAGGTGAACTCCCTGTCATGAGGACAGTACCAAAAGGGATGATACTAAAACATTCATGAGAAACCACCCCTGTAATCCATTTACCTCCCACCAGGCCTCACCTCAAACACTGGGGATTACAATTTATCATGTGATTTGGTTAGGGGCACAGATCCAAACCATGTCAGTTTATCTTTAAAATTCTCTGATTCTGTGAAAAATCATAACAATTTATATGTGTAATAATTATTGTGCTACATACTAGTCATAAGGGAGCAATTTACTTCTGCACTTACTGTGTTTACTAACCTAATCAAGCTTCTAGGGGTAGTTACGGTAAGGGATGGTAAGTGGAGCAGTAAGTTGCCTTTAGGTCTCTTATGATGCTTTTGAGAAAGATGTTGGTCATTCCTTGGTACAGGAACATGGTGACAGGTCCCATAGCCCTATTATAACTTTGCCTCCCTCTGTTTTCTTATTCGTATCTTTGGCCTAGGTGTCTTCCCTTTTGAGAACATTTTCTCTTATTTCAGATGATTGCTTGGAATGGTTTGGTTATATGTGGGAGAAAAAGCTAAAGTAGTTTGGGAGCACAGATTACTTTGTAAGATTAAAGCTAGGGTCAAGTGGGGAGCAGAGGTTAGTGCTGTGGGCCTCCAGACATGGGAGCACTCAGCTTCTTGAGTTAGACTTAAAGTTAGGGAGAAAAATAGATGAGAAAAGTCATGTTTTCCTATTTTTTCTTCCTTCTTTCCCTCAGATGCCAACTACTGCCAACTTTTCGTTTTTTAATTTGTCATTTCCCTCTATTCCCTACTCGCCTGGAGTTACATGAGAGACTGGAAGGAGAGTTAAGGCCACAGAGACCTAAGTAGGGTTAGAGACAACCATAACTCATCAGCTCCATGGTAACACTGAGGGCACTTAAAAAAAGCTGGAAGTGTGTATGGAGATGTTTTATGCTTCGCATGTCACATGTGTATGACTTAGTGGAATTTGTCCTAATGACTTCTCAGAGCAGTTCCAAGTGTTTCCTCAAGATAAGTTCCATGATGGTAAGGGTTGTTTTATAATATCCCTACTAGGCCATATAGTCTCCACTATGATGTAGACACTTGGTATTTTTTAAACAAATGACTGAATGACTTATGAGTACATTCTAAGTTCAGTTTTTACTTTATTTACTTTATGGGCCTATAAACTTCAAAGATTTACTGCTGATATTATTGAATAATGAACTTTTGCTGGCAGTGAAATACTAAAGATAGATCTTGAAGGTTTGTGGGAGAAAGCTTAGACAGTAAGGTATTAGTGTATTTCTTTGCTTCACAAACACATATACTACATTTTAACTTCTCAGAAATTGGGATCTATGTGACAGTCAATGACATTTTGTAATCACAGTGGCTGGATTGAAGCTGAGTTTTGTTAGAGAAGATTTATATCTGTGTCTGCCAAACACTCACGGACGTTAGACCTGAGACCACTTTAAATTCTCATATGTAGTTTGATCACCCTGGTGAGCGTGAATTCAATCTGCAAACTTACATGAATTGTTTCTTTCTGTTGAGTGGATTTACTCCTCATTGACCTTTACGTTAGGACTGTTTATGCCTACATGCTCCCTAACAGATATCTCCTGTTAAGACTCCCCATCTTGAGTATTTTCTTCTTTATAAAGTAATGGTCTGTCCTACCAATTGATGTCATCTTAGATTCAGCAACACTCAGTAAATATAATTATTTAAATTCACAGAAGCACAGATCAGATTTCTAAAGGCCAAACTCCATGTTATGCAGGAAGAATTGGATAATGTTGCATGTGAATGCAATAAAAAGGTAAGTTTTTAAAACTTCTTAAAAGGCTCTCATATTCAAAGACATTATAGGGCAATTTCAATTACATTTTTTGAATAGCTTTATTTAAATATAATCATAGTTAAATTTTGAATTCAAAAATTGTATGTAAGTACTGAACTTTATTCTGAGATGTTGAATTTTCACAGAGCTGAAATATCTTAAATTCTTGTCACAATTAGAATTCCCTTATAAGTGGTGGTGTGAGCTATTAAATGCAAATAAAACATTTGACTTCCATTTTTGAAGACAGACTGTGATTTGTTTTTCATGAAATGTGTATAAATATCAAAGAACATAGGAAGCTTCTTTTTGTTTTCTGCTTTGTTTTGATACCAAGTCTTATGTTTTTTCACATAATCTATAATTTCATAACTACAGGAGGATGAAATTCAGAATTTAAAGTCACAAGTAAAAAATTTTGAAGAAGATTTTATGAAACAGCAGCGAACAATTCATATGCAACAGTCTCAAGTTGAAAAATATAAGACTCTTTTCGAAGAAGCAAACAAAAAGTGTGATGGATTACAGCAACAGTTGTCTTCAGTAGAAAGGGTAATTATTTTGGTATTTTTCCTAACTTAATTCCAAAGATACAATAAAATTATAAGATTACACATTTGTATAGATGCCATTTTGACAGTTCAGTTATTTTATTAGTATTTACTGAAAACTCTTTCCCCTTAGAGTATTTTTCAACAACTTTATTGAGATGTATGTAAGTCACCCTTTTAAAGTATACAATTCAGTGGCTTTCGGTGTTTTCATAGAATTGTGTAACTGTCACCACAACCAATTTTCATAATCCCTAAAAGACATTTCATACCCTTTAGCCACCACACCCTGACCCTGCTCCCCTCAATCCCATACAGCCGTAGGCAACCACTAATCTATTTTATGTCTCAATAAATTTGTTTGTTCCGGAAATTTCATACACACGGAATCATATAATATGTGGTCTTTTGTAACTGACTTTTAAGATATTTTTAGGGTTCATCCACGTTGCAGCACCTATCCGTACTTTATTTCTTTTTAGTGACAAGTAATATTCTATTATATAATACATTTAATTTATCTGTTTATCAGTTGGTAGGTTTGGGTTATTTGGGTTGTTTCTACTGTTTGGCTATTTTAAACACTACTTTGAATATTCATGTGTAAGTTTTTGTGTGGGCATATGTTTTCATTTCTCTTGGTTATATAGCAAGGAATGGAATTGCTGGGTCATATGGAAATCCTATGTTGACCTTTTGAGGAATTGCAGACTGTGTTCCAAACTGCCTGTACCATTTTACATGCCTACCAGTAGTGCATGAAGGTCCTAATTTTTCCACATCCTCACCAACATCTGCTAGATTATCTTTTTGATTATAGCCATACTGCAGGTGTAAAGGAGTTCCCTCATTGTGGTTTTGATTTGCATTTCCCTAGTAACTAATGATATTGAACATCTTTTCATGTGCCTATTGGCATATGTATATCTTCTTTGGATAAATGTCTATTAAGATCTTTACCCATTTTTTAAATTAAATTTTTAAAAATTACTGAATAAGGAGAACTTTTAAGTTCTTTATGTATTCAGATACAAGTCCCTTATCAGATACATGATTTGCAAATCAGATACTGAAAGATAGTGGGTTGTCTTTCACTTTCTTTATCATACTCTTTGAGGCACAAAAGTTTTAAATTTTGATGAAGTCCAGTTTATCTAATATTTATTTGGTTACCTTTGCTTTTGGTGTCATATCTAAGAGGAGAATGTATTTTAAATAAACTATCCTAGCTTTAAAATTTTTATATTCGTATACCATTATGATAATAAAAATACACTGTTTGAGATTACTTTGTAAAATGTAGTGACAATAAGAACTGTGTAATTTAGCACATCCTGAGATTTAGTAAGAAAATGTGCCTCCTTCATTAGTACCTCATTACATTTCTCTTTTGTATGGTCATATTTAAAAACCCTGCTTTTTAAACATTTTGGTCTTATATAATTAGAATTATCTTGTAATAAATTTTAGTATCAGATTGACTTAGATACAATTTATATGCAGTAAATTCACACTTAGTGTACAATTCTATGAGTTTTGACACATGCATGTAGTAGTATAAATATCACTATAATTGAGACATAAAACAGTTCCATCAGCCCCCCAAAATTCTCTGTGAATTTACTCAAGGCCTTCCCTAATCCCAGCCGCAGGCAACCACTGATCCGTTTTTGGTTCTGACATTTTGGCGTTTTCTCAAATGTCTCAAAAGTAGAAGCACATAGGATATAGCCTTTTGAATCTGTTTTTTTTGAGTGAACATAAAACATTTGATGTGGTTTGGCTATGTCCCACGCAAATTTCATCTTGAAGTCCCACTTGCTGGGGGAGGGAGCTGGTGGGAGATAATTGAATCATGCAGGCAGGTCTTTCCTGTGCTGTTCTTGTATAGTGAGTAAGTCTCAGGAGATCTGATGGTTTTTAAAAAGAGAGTTTCTCTGCCAAGCTCAGTCTTCGCTTTTCTGCTGCCACGTGAGACGTGCCTTTCACCTTCCAACATGTTTGTGAGGCCTCTCCACAGCCATGTGGAACTGTGAGTCCATTAAACCTTTTTCTTTTGTAAGTTGCCCAGCCTTGGGTATGTGTTTATCAGCAGTGTGAAAATGAACTAATACAGGGAATTGGTACCAGTAGAGTGGGACGCTGCTGAAAAGATACCCAAAAATGTTGAAGTGACCTTGGAACTGGGTAATAGGTAGAGGCTGGCAAAGTTTGGAGAGCTCTGAAGAATACAGGAAAATGAGGGAAAGTTTGGAACTCTCTAGGGAATTGTTGAATGTCTTTATATCTCATGGATTTATATCTCAGCAATATTTGACATAGTTGATTACTCCTTCTTTGAAACACTATTCATTTGACTTCTGGAGCACCACAATCATGATTTTCCTGGCCTTACGTGGTGGAATGCCCAAGTATCTTTTCTGTTTATATCCAATCCTTAGATGATCTCATTCAGTTCCATGGCTTTATAGACCATCTGTAAGTTGATCAACCTCACATTTCTATTTCTTGCTCTTTCCTCTTCATTTCTGCCCACTTGGTATCTCAACTGTTTGTTAAACTTCACATATCCTAAAGGAAACTCTTCCTTCCCTGCCCTCAGCAAACCTACTTCTCCTCCTCCTCTCTCTCTTATTGTTCAGTCTAATATTGAGGAGTCATCTTGATCTACCTCTTTTCCTGTATCCAGATCCAGCTCATCAACATGTCCTGTCAATTCTGTCTTCAAAATACATAGAATAAACCACTTCTCAAAACGCTCATTACTTCTACCCAAGTCCTAGCCACTATCTTCTACTTATTCTAATAACCTCCTAGATTGGTAATACCACAGTAGCCAGAGTAATCCTATACAATTTAAGTCAGATCATCACACGCACATATGCATACACAATGAAATTCTCCAAAGGGTCCTGTGTCACTCAGAATAAAATCCAAATTTATAAGTAAAGCTTACAAGGTTCACCTAGGCTTGTCCTGCCCACTTCTCTTATCTCAAGACTTAACACTGTGCCTATGTCATTCAACTGAAATCACACTGACCTTTTAGGTGTTTTTTCAGTATGTTAAGTGAATTCTTAACTACAAGATCTTTATCTTCATCGTTCCTATTGTCTGGGAATTCTTTCCCCAAGAGCTTTGATTATTTTATTTTTTTAGAGAGAGGGTGTCACTCTGTTGCCCAGGCTGGAGTACAGTGGTGCAATCATGGCTTACTACAGCCTTGACCTCCCAGGCTCAAGCAATCCTTCTGCCTCAACCTTTCAAGTAGCTAGGACCACATACATATGCCACCATGCCCAGCTAATTTTTAATTTTTTTGTAGAGACACGGTCTCCCTATATTGCCTAGGCTGGTCTTTCCTTCAGCATTGGCTTTCCAAAGTGCTAGGACTACAGGCGTGAGCCACTGTGCCTGGCATCCCCAAGATTTTTACTTGAATCATTACCTCACTTCATTTGGAAGACTTCCCTGACCACTTTATTTTAAATAGTTAATACCCTTCCTTCATTGTTCTGTCCCTTTTCCCTTCTTTTTCTTGATAGCCCTTATCACTACTAGATATTACATATGTGTATGTGTATATATGTGCTCATCTTCTAGAATGCAAACGTCATGAGTGGAGGAACTTTGGTTAATTTGTGTGCCCATGATATAGAATAGTAATCTGGCATGTAGTAAGTGCTTGATAAATGTGTCGACTAAATGAATGAAACCTATTAGGTATAGATATTACTCCCAATTTCAGACATGGAAATGTGTCTACCACAGCTGGCAGGTTTTCTGACTCCAAGTCCATTCTTTTATATCTTAGCTACTTGTTTATGAAACCTTATTTATCCTCATCTTTTTATTTCTTACCCGTGGTGCTTTGTGTTATTTTCAGAGCATTTACTATATTTTGTCTTCTGCTGTAGCTGATGAATGCCCCTCTTTTCTTGCTCTCTCCCAGTGCCTTTTATGAATGCTTTAATAATCATGAGAGAGTGATAAATTATTTTTTCTTGTAGCTCACAGTATTTGAATTTTAATGTTAAATTTTATTTTTTTAGCTTTTAAAAAATGAATGTACAACTCAGGACTTCAGATTTTTTCATGAAATTTTTGTCTGGCAACATGTAACTGCTTACATTTTTGTAACAGTAGAATTTTTTTTAGTAGATTTACTCATATAGAAAAACTTTATTTTCTCCTTTCTATTCTGCCTATCATTTTTTCCCCCACCCCTCCCAAGAAGGGGGCGATATTGATTCAGGGATAGGGGACATCATGTGGTACAGGATGTTTTTCACTTTTCTAGTAGGTTACATTTTTCATTTTTCTAGTAGGTTACAAAGTCACCAGCAGGCAAGAGAAGAGCAAAAATTCATTTCTTTATTCTTAAGAGGGAAGGCTGGAATCAGGCAGCAAGAAATGTGGACTTTGTAGCTAATGAGAATCTTTGCATTTTCTGTGTGAACAGTAAGATAAATCAAGCTAGCTCTACCTGTAGCTACCACCCACAAAGCTGTGAAAAAGGCTGTGATAGCAGATGGTATCCATACACAATTTGATTTGTTTAGAAACCTACATAAAGAGCAGCATGTGTTTTGTTTTGTTTTTCCCCTTAATTACTCAGAGCCAGGGAGATCAGTTTTTAAATAAAATGTAGTGAGATAGCCAGGAAAAAAATTTCAAAAGAATACAGACAACTGTATTTTAACTGCATCATTTTTATTCTACCATATTTTTTGAGTGTCTGCTCAATTTACTGAGTAAGGCTCTGCCTAGGCCTTACATTGTAGGGGATATAAAGAAGAGTGGGTTTAGTATTACAAAATAAGTTTAGTTTAATTAACATGTTGTTAATGTCTTTTATATGCCACTGAAGTGCTTTTGATAATGCAGAAATTAAGATAGGTCTTTTCTTCAAGGAGCTTACACTACAATGGGGGAAATAAAGTTAAGAAATAGTTTCAGTACCACATAGCAGATATGATAAATGTGTCTAAAGGTGCTATAGAAGTTCTGAAGAGGGTACTTAATAGAATCTGGGTGGACAGTGAGGATTAGAATGGAAATATGTCCTGGGGAGCTAATACCCTAGAGTATAAACCTAGATGAGTAAGTAGGAGCTAGCCAGGTAAAAATGAGTGGACAGAGACCAGAGCTAGGAGGAAAAGCATGAGCAGAGACTGTGACAGGAAACACCATGGCTGTTTAGGAGAGATCCAAGTACTGCTGATATTACTGAAAGTAACATCTTTGGCAGGAGATGAGGCTAGTTAACAGGGTAAAGATTATGATGGAGTTAGCAGTTTATCCTCTATGTTCATGTTTCTTCAGGTGTTGTCCTGTTGACTCTTTGCAACAGAATATCCTAGAATGTTTGCAGAAATATAAGACTAAACTCATCCCAGGATGTGGAAAATAATCTATAAGATCTGTTGTTTCTACTGAGAATTGGGATTTTCCTATAGGGCTATATAGAATGTTGTGTATTTGATGAATATATTCTTTAATGATATACTTTGTCAAGTATACAGAAAAACAGTGGAGGGTTTGTCTTAACATTGGTCTTTTTGGGAGGTTCCTAAAAGGAGAAATATAGTTATAAAGAGTTGTTTATAAAATAGAGGACAGGTATACTGTGTCTTGAGTCAATAAACAGACAAAATTCCAAACAAAACGTAATTTGAAAGCCCCAGGTCACAATTACGTTTTTTAGGATATATTTCTGTAATACCAGTTTGGGGCGAGAATTCCTTGAGACGTCTAACACTTACTGTTCAGCCTCTAGCTGTGTGTGTGTGTGTGTGTGTGTGTGTGTGTGTGTGTGTGTGTGTGTGTGTGTGTGTGTGTGTGTGTCTGTGTGTGTGTCTGTGTGTGTGTGTGTCTGTGTGTGTGTGTCTGTGTGTGTGTGTGTAAAATTAAAACTTTCCTAGTCAGGTGCAGTGGCTCACACCTGTTATCCTAGCACATGGGGAAGCCAAGACAGGAGGATCACTTGATGCCCAAAGTTCAAGACCAGCCTGGGCAACACAGGGAGACCCCATCTTTTCAAAAAATTTTAAAAATTAGCCAGGCACAGTGGTGCATGACTCTAGTCCCAGCTACTTGGGAGGCTGAGGCAGGAGGATACCTTGAGCCTGGGAGATCAAGGCTTACAGAACTGTACTCCAGCCTATATGACAGAACAAGGCTCTATCTCTAAATAAATAAATAGACTTTCCCTTTTGTAAGATGAGGTGAAAATAGGCTGAAATTAGTTCGCTTAGTTAAATCTGTTCTGGAGGAACTGTTTTTAAATTGCTGTCTTCCTATTAGATCATTCCTTTCTGACAAATGAGGAGCTTGCTGCACTCCCTGTCGTCAAAGTGCTTCCCTCTGGTAAATACACAGGTGCCAACTTAAAATCAGTCATTCGAATCTTGCGGGGTTTGCTAGATCAAGGAATTCCTTCTAAGGAGCTGGAGGTAAGTGGCTTCTGCCAATGATTCTCTCCCAAAGTGTATGCATTTAATTTGTAAGGAAAATGTATCTTTACTAGCCCAAGATTAGAAGAAATTTTGAAAATTTCCCAACTCTAAAAGCACCATCTTATTATCTAGCAGAAAATTAATTTTTCTGATTAGGATCCTTATAATATAATTTAAAGGGATCACATTAACTACTTGGAACTTGATACATTTCCCTGAAGATTATCTTTCTGCTTCATATGTAAGGTAAAAAGGTTTTTGTTTTTTGTTTTTTTTCTTTAAAAAGCCAGGTATAAATTTCAGCCATCCACTAAACTTTATAACTAGTGTACTGGAGACATGTTTCATCATTAACAGCAGGTTCTAATTTAATACAGCTCCAAGAATGTGTGTCCGAGTTCAAAGCAGCAATGGCTCAGAGCCCTAGCTCCTGTGGTCTCATAGCACCATCCATATTTACCACTAGAAAAGGGAGTGGTTTTGAGGTTGACCTTGCCTCTCTCCCTCAAACCATTTGCTTATTTGCCTACTTCCTGAGCTTTGTAGCCACTAAAAGGAGTTAACTTTAATAAGAGCTTCTGCTATGTGCTTGTTGCTTTGTGTGTATTCCTCAAAATATCAATTCCATTATAGATTGTGAAACTAAGCCTCACGGTAATTAAGGTATACTCTTCCTCTCCTCATATTGCCATTTTATGGAATGACATCTTTACGTTCTTAGATTCAAATATTATCATCAGAAAACTTCCATCACAACCCTTCTAAAGTAGTGTTTATAAGGATTTCTCTACCACAGCAGCTTCTTGATTTCTTCAAGACATACACTACAGTATTTGTTTACTTCTTTATTGTCTTTCTCCCAATAAACTGTAAAGGCCAGGAGAGCGAAAATCTTATCTTCTCACTCACCACTGTATTCCCATCACTTACTACATTACAGTACCTTGCATATATTGAGCATTCAATATATATTTTTAGAATGAGTGAATGAATGAAAAGTGATAAAGGGTTGATTTTAGAACATAGGACTATCTGACCACAGTAACACTACCACGTGAAATATCCTATAACCCTCACAGACAATATTATGAATAAATTGTGCTCTAGCTCATCACTTTATGGCAGAATTGTTTTTTTAATTGTATTTTTTTCTAAAATATAATTATAGACACTTTTAAACAGAAGTTAAAAATTAAGACACAAAGTGCTGTCTCATAAAGTTGACTGCAACATTTTCAATTAAAGATACTTGTAACAATATATTTCAATGCTGACTTAACAAATCACTATTGACTTTAGGCTTATTTAGGACATCTGTATTTCTTAACACTCAGAATCAGCCCTGATCAACCAATTTTGCACCCTACACATTTAAAGTGTTTGCAATTATTACTGAATTACTGCTTATCTCAACAAACTTATTTCCATTTTTTACTTACAGAATCTTCAAGAATTAAAACCTTTGGATCAGTGTCTAATTGGGCAAACTAAGGAAAACAGAAGAAAGAACAGATATAAAAATATACTTCCCTGTAAGTTCCAATTTGGCTTTAGACTTAATATATGATCAGTATAATTTGAATGAATTAAAACTTTTTGCGTTTAACCTACGTATTCCTCACATAACCATGTGTATACACATACATTCAGAGATTTATATCAGTAACAAATACATTGAAATATGTGTGAATTCCCTTTTAAATTATGTATGTATTCTGAAAATCAGTTAGAGGAACCTGAAATATTTGTTAGGATATTCCTGAATTTTTACTAGTATATAATATTAGCAATTAGTCAGTGAAACCAGATCACTAATTTTAAAATCTTTTTAAAAATAGGAACTGGCTTCTGGATGAGCATTTTCTTGATTAGATTCATTTGTCATAACCACCATCAATTTATTCCACTTATTTTTAGTTTAGAAAAATATCTATAGTAATGAAGAGCTGTGTACATGCATGTAACTACAGTGGTATTACCAACCTATATTAGACTTTGAATCATTTCAGATACTGGAAGGCAATAAAAGCAATCATTTTGGCCTGGTGCAGTGGCTCATGCCTGTAATCCCAGCACTTTGGGAGGCCAAAGCAGGCAGATCACTTGAGATCAGGAATTCAAGACTAGGCTGGCAAACATGGTGAAACCCCATCTCTCCTAAAAAATACAAAAATTAGCCAGGAGTGGTGGCTCATGCTTATAATCCCAGGTACTTGGGAGGCTGAATCAGGAGGATCGCTTGAACCTGGGAGGTGGAGGTTGCAGCGAACTGAGATCATGCCACTGCACTCCAGCCTGGGCGACAGAGTGAGACTCCATCTCAAAAACAAAAAAAAGCAATAATTTTTACCCATGAAAAAAATCACATTGTGATTTTTTAAATTATGTATAAATATATGTGCCAAAATACCTCTAGCAACTTCTTATAATTACCAGCCACATATGTATATATTAGCACTTTATAACATATGACACACTGACGCTATCTTTACCAAGAAACCATAATTCTAAAGATAAATAATAAAATCAATAGTGACAAGTCATGTGGTAAGTAATAATAAAATTATATTTTTCTAATACAGATAGAAAATACAAATTCATTTTTGAAAGCTTCCTGTAAGAAATGAAGTTTAAACAACATTTTAAAAGTAGTTCAGATCATTGTTTGGCATAAAGTATATGGGAATTATTTCAGACAGCAAAATGGCCAGAGTCCGAATAGGACAAGCCATAAATCCAAAACTAATGAGTGAATTTGTTTCCACAAAAGAAATGACCAGTATGGACTAAGAGATAGCAATCAAGTGAGAAAGGGCAATTGGTGGGGGATTTTGAAACCTATCATTAAAAGGTTTTAGTTTGGTAATCACGGTAATTATCAGTTAAATTTATAGATATTTGAAATAGAAATAACTTCTAAGGTATGTAATACATATAAATTTATTCTCTTGGTTAAATCTTAGACAATACAACCTCAGTGAATGATAGCTTATACTTACTTTTCACTGGGGCAGCCTCGTTTAAAAAATTACATTTTGGGAAGAGAGATCCAAGATGGCCGATTAGCAACAGCTCAGGAATGTAGCTCCCAGTGAAAGTGCAGAGAACGAGTGGAAGCCACACTTTCCGACGAATTTTTGTTGCCCACAGACCGGGAGATTCCCGGCAGAGGAGCCACACGGGTCGCCAGCACGACTCTTTTGGCCAGCGCGGCTGTTTTCCCGGTGCCCCAGCGCGGCACTTCCCGGTGCAGAGTATACGTGACGGACGGGCTCGGCTGGTCCCATCCCCACAAGGAAAACAGCAATTGGAGGCGCTGGGGGCTGAGAGTTTCACAGCAAGCACAGCGAACCCGGGAAGGTCCGGCTCTGTGGGGAAGGGGCGTCCGACAAAAGGAAAACTAAGAAACAGAAAAACTTCATCACCGGGCGGAGAGAGATCCAAGATGGCTGCGTAGCAGCAGCTCAGGATTGTAGCTCCCAGTGAAAGCGCAGAGAGCGAGTGGATGCCGCAATT
>CAUYQU010029020.1:0-26015 GCA_963574635.1 Cheracebus regulus | reverse complement strand
TCCTGTCTCCATTGTTAAGCACAATTATTGGCATAAAAGAGGTTTTTAATACCCATTTTTAGACTGTATTCTAGCCTGGGCAATAAAACAAGAATCCCATTCTCTCTCCCTCTTTCTCTTCCTCTTTCTTTCTCTCTTTCTTTCTTTTTTTTCTCTTTCTTTTGCTGTTTCTTTCTTTCTTTCTCCTTTTCTCTTTTTCTAAAAAAAAAAAAAAAAAAAAAAAAAAAGATTGGCCCTGCATTCCCAATGGCCTCTCTCCTTCCCCAGCTGGATCTTCCTGGTTGGGGTCAAGCTGGTGTATTTGCTGCCAATCTCTCTAGCGAGGGCTTTAGTTTGAGTTCTGTGGAGGTGGAACCTGCCAGGCCTTATGGTCTGTTTCCCTGCTTTCAACTCTGCCTCCCTTTCTGCGATGGTCCATCCCACTGGCGTTAGTCCAAACTCCTGCCCAGGTCCCTGCGACAACTTGCCGTGCCTGGTGGTAGTTGCTGCTCACATTTGCATCAACTACCCATGGCGCCTCACCATATAGCAGGGCTCTCGTGGACCATGGGTTGCAGAAGGGATGAGTTAAGCACAGAATCTGAATTCAGAGCAATGAGGTGGTTAAGTCCCTCGACCTTCTGAGCTCACTGCATGTTTCAGGTGGGGACACGCCCCCTGCCCCCATCTTGATTTCCACCCTTGGTGGCTTTCACCCTGCAGCTCCTTCCCTGGGCCTATTTTCAGAGCCCGATTAGTCCCACAGAAACAAACCCAGCACCTCATTTGCAGTCGTGAAATCCTCTAGCCCTCTGTCTCATTTGCTGGGAGCTGCATTCCAGTGCTGACTTCTCTCAGCCATCTTGGTGCCCCCAGAAACTAGGTATTTTCAAAGTCTCTTCTGGGTCTCAGATTTCTGATATGTTTTTTCCCTCTAGAATTGAGAATAGATTTTTATCTAAGCACTATTATCTGTCTAATGTCATAGATATTAATTTATTCATAGCATTTAGATTGTGTCTAATCTTTCAGGAAACCATCTTTAGTTATTCAGATTGGCGAATGGAGATCCTTATATGAGTACAAATTATTAACTGCATACTCTCCTGCTATTCAGGCAGCAACCAGCTCTCTAACTGGTTCAGATGCTTTTAGATCTTTAAGCACTATAACTAGTTGGGTGGAAAAATAATGTGTTTTACTTAATTTAATTTACTATTTGCATCCATTTGTGAAAAAACTCATAATTTAAAATCCACATAAAATTTTTGTTGTGAAAAATAAAGGGACCATGAGGTATATGATTTTGTTCATGTGTCAATATAATATATTGCACAATGGTTGTTAAAGAGCAGTTGAGTTCTTAATTCTAAGAACTCTGTACAAGCTTATGTCTAAGTCACCATATAACAAAAGCCTTGATTTAGTCTAAAGCTCTCTGAGGTTATGTAACTTGTCTATCTGAATTACTGCTCTACCTCTATCTTCTAGCCTGGAATAATAAACATCCAATAAATTTTTAAATAAATATACTCAAAATTTTTACAGGAAAAAAACAAACCCATTCAAAAGTAGGTGAAAGATACGAACAGACACTTTTCAAAAGAAGACATATATGAGGCCAACAAACATACGAAAAAGTGCTCATCATCACTGGTCATTAGAGAAATGCAAATTGAAACCACATTGAGATACCATCTCACGCCAGTCAGAATGGTGATCATTAAAAAATCTGGAGACAACAGATGCTGGAGAGGATGTGGAGAAATAAGAATACTTTTACACTGTTGGTGGGAGTGTAAATTAGTTCAACCATTGTGGAAGACAGTGTGGCGGTTCCTCAAGGACCTAGAAATACAAATTCCATTTGACTCAGCAATCCCATTACTGGGTATATACCCAAAGGATTATAAATCATTCTATTATAAGGACACATGCACATGTATGTTCATTGCGGCACTGTTTACAATAGCAAAGACCTGGAACCAACCCAAATGCCCATTGATGATAGACTGGAAAAGGAAAATATGGCACATATACACCATGGAATACTACACAGCCGTAAAAAACGATGAGTTCATGTCCTTTGTAGGGACATGAATGAATCTGGAAACCATCATTCTCAGCAAATGGACACAAAAACAGAAAATCAAACACCACATATTCTCACTCATAGGCGAGTGTTGAACAGTGAGAACACATGGACACAGGGAGGGGAGCGTCACACACTGGGGTCTGTTCGGGGGGACTGGGGAGGGACAGCGTGGAATAGGATGTTGGGGAGGGATAACATGAGAAGAAATGCCAGATATAGGTGATGGAGATGGAGGCAGCAAACAACATTGCCATGTATGTTTGTATGCAACCATCCTTCATGTTCTGCACATGTACCCTAGAACCTAAAGTGCAATAAAATATGTATATATAAATGAAATTTAAAAATACATATATATATCTAAAAGTTTAATATTATTAAGCTATAAGATATGTTATTGAAGAGAATAATTTAAGGAAAAATATAAAAAATAATTATTATGTATATAGTGTCTTTGTTAGATGCAAATATCAATACATTTTTAAATTTTACTTTATATTTTAATAGACATTAAGAGGGATATATTGGGGAAAACCAATATATTTTAAGTAGTTATAGTTATGTCAGTAGTTGTCAAATGACATCAATAAAACTCAGCAGCCATTTGTAATCAAATCTTTAAATGAACTACTAAAAAGTAATATGACTATTTCCCTAAACCAATAATAAGTTTAAACAGAAATGTTGAAGCTCTTTTTATTAGAATTGGGAGTAAGGCAGTGATTGTTCACCAATATTATTTGTCATAGCTTTTGAGGTTCTAACTAAAGATGTGGAAATGAGTTGGTGTATGTTTGGGGAAATAAGAGATACAGTCATCATCTTTGCAGATGATTATGACTGTATTACCCAGAAACTCCAATAGATTTTTTAAAAATTACAGAGGGATATAAAATAAAAATACAAAAATCAATAGTTTTTCTCTGTTATCAGTAGTGAATTAGAAATGTAATACTGAAAAAAATACCTCATTTGCAATAGTAGAAACATTAAAATACCTATAAGATAAATTTAGCAGGACAGGATCCATATGAAGAAAATTATAATACTTTATAAAGTGCAATAATGTTTAACACTTACAAAGCATTTACTCTGTACCAGGTACTATTCTGAGCATATTATGTGTATTAATTCATTTATTCCTCACATCAACCTACAGAAAAGTTGCTGTTATTTTCATCATTTTACTGAGGCTCAGAAAAGCTTATTAATTCACCTAGGGTCACACTTCTGAGATCTGAATCATAGTCTTGGGTGGAGAGCCTTAATATCATTCATAAAAACAGGAAACTCTTAATATTATAAAATTTGTCAATTTTTCCAAAACAAATTTATTAGAGAATTATTTTTTATTTTTAACTGGATGAAATTATCTTAAGTTCTTATGGAGATTAAATGTTTAAGAATAGCCCAATAAATTATGAAAAATAATGAATAGTGAGTCCACGAATAGATCCAGGTCTAGCATTTTATTTCAATTGAAAATGCATGCTTTATTTAATAAATGGTGCTGATAATTGGCCATCCTTCTGAAAGAAAACAGACCTTTTGATAACTAGGTACAAGAATAAATTCCAGGTGGATTATAAATATTAAAAAACTTGTTAATTGACAATTTTAGAAATAAAATTAAGAAAATACTTGTATAAAAATGTGGTGGAGGAGCCTTGCCTAAAGCAGGTGAGAAAATCCAAAGCCACAAAATACTTTTTAAAAATTGTCAATATATGCTGGCGAGGATGTGGAGAAAAGAGAACCCTCCATCGCTATTGGTGGGAATGTAAATCAGTAGAACCACTGTAGAGAAAAATTGGGAGTTCTTCAAAATACTAAAAATAGAGCTACCATATGATCCAGCAATCCCACTCCTGCATATATACCTAAAAGAAAGGAAATAAGTATATTGAAGAGATAGCTGCACTCTCATGGTTATTGCAGCACTATTCACAGTAGCCAAGATTTGAAAGTAACCCAAATGCTCATCAGCAGATGAATGCATAAAGAAAATGTAGTACAAATACATAATGGAATACTCTTCAGCCATGAAAAAGAATGAGATCCTGTCATTTGAAACAACATGGGTGGAACTGGAGGTTTTATGTTAAGTGAAATAAGCCAGTCACAGAAACACAAACTTTGCAGGATCTCACTTACTTGTGGGAGCTAAAAAGAAAAACAATTGAATGGAGCTAAAGAGTAAAAGGATGGCTAGCAGAGGCTGGTAAGGGTAGTGCAGGTGCAGAGGAAGTGGGGAAGGTTAATGGTTACAAAGATAGAGTGAATAAGACCTACTATTTGCTAGCACAACAGAATGACTATAGTAAAATAATTGTACATTTAAAAATAACTAAAAGACTATTATTGGATTGTTTGTAACACAGAGGATAAATGCTTGAGGCATTTACCCTGATGTGATTATTATACATTGCATTCCTATATCAAAATATCTCATGTAACTCCTAAGTATATATTTATATATATATATACACACACACTATATACCCACAAAAATTAAAAATAAAAATAAATTGTCAATGTATACCATGGGCCAAAATCAAGCAACACATTATTTTGAAGAAAAACTACTTGCAATACAATGACATATAATCTTCCTTATAAACAATGACTCTAACAAATTATTAAGATAAAGATAATCTAATAGAAAAATAGGTATATGTTATGAAGGGCAAATAATTGACATGGAAATTCAAATGGCCAGTAAATATATGAAAGTTTCTTCAACTATATTATGAAGGGAAAGTGCAAATTAATACAACAATGAGGTATTTCTCATGCATGAAAATGTTTAAAAGAGGTGAGTATATAGATAAAATGTGCTCTCATGTTGCTGGTGGGAATTTGAATTGATTTTTTTTTAGATTAGTCAGGCAATTTGTACCCCAGTTTAAGATACATACATTCTTCAGCCTATAATCCTGCCTTTGCCAATTTATTCTGTAGATATAAAAGCATAGTTCATAGGGATATTTATTTCAATATTATTTGTAGGGACAAACAACCTGAGTATCCATCTATAGGGATTTGATTAAATAAATTGTAACATATCTATATCACAACTTAAAAAATATTAAAATGTATGTAGCTATTAAAAAGAATGAATTAAATGTGTATTGTTTAACAAAAAAGAAAACCATGGTATAGCTTTGGGTTAGAGAATCTGGATAAAGAGTATAGTATGATTCCATTTCATATTGAAAAACAACACAAACTCCCAACTATGATTACATAGTCATGTAAGCATGGAGATGGATATAAGCAAGAAAGAATGTAAGTTACAAATAACACCACAAATATAATACCAAATACAAATAATATTAGTTATTTTGGGAAGGTTGAATGGAAAGAAAAAGGATGCCTAACTTTTTCTTTATTTTACTTTAGATTGTTTCAGTTATTTTAATGGTTATATATTAGTTTGTAATTTTGAAGTTATTTTTAAAAAGAGGCAAACCCCTAAACATAGCTCTTGCATTCCTTTACTCCAACTGGTAGGAATTGATATTTGAATTAGGTGCAGTTTCTACCATTAAGGAGCCTGCATTCTAGCCAGAGAGATGGATTCAGTAGACACAATAGAAATAAATAAAATAGTAAAATAATTTTGCTTTAATTAAAAAATAAAAACATCAATGAGAACCAACTAAGGCTTTGTAATTAAAATCTAAATGACCAAAAATAGCCAGTAAATGCCCAGATCATTATTAGGGAAAGATCACTTTGACTCAAGCCAAAGAACTATTATTAAACATCTTTCATTATTAAGAAATTATATTTCAGGAAACATAGAGTCAGATTTTATCCTGGCAAGGCAGCTACATGCAATAAATATTCCTCCTTGTCCCAGACGACCCTATCCCACAACTCTTCTTTGAGGTCAGGCAAAGTCATACAGATCCATGTATGCTAAATTGCCTTTGGGTTTAAGAGGAGGCTAGGGCTAAAGTGACTGAGAGGTGAAAGAAGAAATTTGCAGGAATACAGGGGTCAGCTAAAGCAACGAGATAATATTTCCATCTCTCATTAGTATAATTATTACCCAATTGATCTCTACCTTCATCCTTAATGCTCCAACCAGCTATAAACCTGATGCTTAACTTGATTACTGTCTCTAGTCCCTCCTCCCCCTTCTTCGTTTCCTCGCTTACTCTCTCTGCTTTCCATTTTCCTCTCTTCTACTTCTTATTCTCTATTAAATTAAACATTAGCCTAATCTCATCA
Organism: Cheracebus regulus; assembly: GCA_963574635.1. Lineage (NCBI taxonomy): Eukaryota > Metazoa > Chordata > Mammalia > Primates > Pitheciidae > Cheracebus > Cheracebus regulus. The sequence continues at coordinate 19,702 of CAUYQU010029020.1, read as the reverse complement.
TTGTGCAGTTAATCAGATTTTATAATATTATGGGGCCACATTCTTGTTTTAAATTATTTATTTATTTATTTTAGAGACTGGGTCTCATTCTGTCCAGGCTGGAGAGCAGTGGCTCAATCACAACTCACTGTAACCTTGAACCCCTGAGCTCAAGCATATGGGACCATATTCTAATATTAAAAGCTGACTTTTCTTTTTTATGCTATATGATTGCTTTCTAGCTTTATGGCCTTGGATAGCAAGTTAGTTTCTATCTTGGCTTCAGTTTCTCAAGCATAAATGGGAATAATAATCACTGACCTGTTTCATCTTGCTGGTTTGGGATTAAATGAATTAACTCATGTGATGTGGGTAAAATAGTGCCTGGCACCTATAAGTACTTAATAAATACTGTATTTGCTATTAAAGTTAAATTATAGTTTATTTAGCAAATATTGACTTAATACCAGGTATCAGATGTTATCCTAAGTGATGGGAATAGGTATATTTATTGAACATCTACTATTAGTCATGCATGAGGGATATAGTAGTGAATAAAATAAAGTTCTTGCCCTTCTTAGTGTTTAGAAAACTACTGATTATTATTTCAGTTTGAGGCTGACTTTATAAATGTGATTGAGCTTTAATTTTTTGTTTTACTTTTAAATTTAGGATGTCTTGTATTATGAGCAGCTTAAGACCAATGTGATACAACATGACCTTTTGGTGGACAGTCTAATTTATAAAGTAAGTAAAAGTGAGCTTAGTTTTTTCCTTTTCATTAATATCATTAAAAATTGAGATTCTTCAATATGCAGAGCCTGCAGTATGTATAAAGATATATATTAACCTTGAAAAGTATTTTTAAGTGATTATATATATATATATATATATATATATATATAAAGTTGGTGTTCAAAATTTGCAGCTTGCATTCTTTGTTATCTTCTTCTCTTTAAGAGAATAAGCATTTCTTATCTCTGTAAATTCAAGCTTTCTACACAAACAAAAAAAGAACTTAAAAGAAAATCAGAATATGGTATTTTTATCTTATTATTCTTTAGGGCCTACTTGTTTATTCTCTTTATATTGAAGTCATTTTCATTTTTTTTTCTTTTTCCAAGCTAAGAGGACCAAAAATGACATTTTAATTTTCAATTTCTTTTAGTTTCTAGACATGTGGCTAAGTGCATCTCAAGTTTTAAGGTAGAGATACATTGAGTTTTTACCGCCAAACATCTGATAATCAAGTTGAGAGCTGAGTTGATGCTTTTGTCACTGAGCCAAACAGGGTCCATTTTCCCATACACAATAGGAAGCCAAACACCAAAGCACTGGGTTTTTATAGCTAGAAAGTTTTGATCAGACTGGATCCTACCATGGGGTGATGCTGGGGCTTGATCTCATTGAATCCTGGATACTGTCATATGGTGTCCACTTCTTAATTCAGACCCCACTCCTTAGTCCTATCACACAGGTTCCACATGTGGTTGCATGCTTGGTTCATCTGTGCATGCTCAGGTTACATGCCCTTCAACTTGGGGGTCCATGGCAACTGAAAAATAGCTCATAACTGTGTTACATAAAAGTTGAACCAGATTGGTCTGGTGTAGCTAATACTTTAAGCATCATATAGGATGTGCATAGTTCTGAGTTAATATTAGGCAGCTTAAAAGTCTTGGATTTTAAACTTACATTTGAAATATAATGGAGAAAGGCATATTATTACAGGTCTCAGAAATGGGGAAAAGAAGATTTCACATTGAGGACTTGAAAATTTATCTGAGTAGAACATGGCCAGGGGTAATTATAACTGTTAGTAACAAATGAATGCTTACTATGCCATATAGTATTCCAAACCCTTTACATAGGTGATTATTTAATGCATACAACTACCTAAGAATAGCAGATACTAACATTTAGGCTATGAATGATAAATGCATTGTTTTTCTGAGGTAAAGCTTGCATTCTGCAAAGCCATTCATTAAAAATAACACAGCTTATAGGCAAAACAGGGTTGGGGTAGACCCAATCAAAACTTTTGCAACTTTATAATCAGAGTACTAACAAAAACAAATGTTGGTGGCTTGGGAGAAGAATCGGACAGCTCAAGCAGGCTGGTCTGGTAGGAGCTATTAAAAATATACAAAAATAGTGAAACAGAAATGCTAAAATAATGCAAGTGGAAGTGGCGCTCGGGGCCACTGGGGCTACTGTTAAGGTGAGCACAAGTAGAACAGCAATGGAGAAATGTGGTGGGCTGGGAATGTGCCTCTCTGGGGAGGAAGCCCCAGTGCCAATGTCCTTTTTTAATGTTCTTAAGATGCAGCTATACTGCCTCATGCCTGTGCAGTAGCAGCTGAGCTGAAGATGTTTTTCTTTCTTGCTGATGATTATAATTCTCCTCCCTCTGCTCTGGCTCCTTTTCTTAAGAAAAATTACATTTGAACCAACACAACTTTCATGTTATACTAACATCATTCCCTAACTTACCAGCAACATAGCGACATGTGTATTTTAACAAAACAGAAAGTAGTTATTTTGCCATTTTACAAATGAGGGAATTGAGATAAAGAAAGAAGGTTGTTTAAATTCACATATTAAGTAGTGAAGCCAAGATTTAGACCTAGCCAATCTGACTTCAGAACTGTATTCTTAACCACCAAGCTCTACAGTAAGTAGAAAATGAGAGTTTAGAGGATACAGTCCTTTGATGGAAAGCCTTGAATCTCACAGAGGTTTTTCACTAGATTTGGATCACAGGTACTACCTCCAAGTTGAGTTGGAGGTCAAATTATTATGCTCAGTGGATTATTTTATTCAAAATGTAAGAGATCTTTTGGCCTGTAAAATCATTAACCTCTTTTCTAATCAAATGAGAGGAAACTACACGTGAAAAAGCTTGAAAAAGTAAGGAATGCTAGCATGAGAGTTCTCTGTCACCAAAATGAATTTCAGTTTGAGTCAGTAAAGAAAATCTGTTGTAAGAAGAAAGTGATTTGTGCCTGAGAAATTGAATAAAAGTTTTGATGGCATCAATCCTGTGCACAACATGAATGTGTTTAGGAAGATATCTGTCTCTGGTTATTTTTGACTTGAGTTAGTTGGGTTCTACCGATCACTCCAAACATTATTAATGTCAGCCGTTAAGAGAATGATCATTAAAAAAAATATTCAGTTTTGTTACAGCTCCCTATACCAAAGACTTATTTTAAATTTAACTGAAAACAAGGTGGAGTTCTTTTAAAGGTTAAAGGAATGAGTGGAAAAAGGCAGTGTTTCAAAATCCATGGTCAAATAGCTCAAAGAGTCTTCAAAATTCAACCAGGCTGTTGAGCAAAGTAGCAATCAGAGGAGAATGGAAAGAGTTAGATGTTCTGAGTACAGAATGTCATTGAACCCTCCCTAGGCTAATTTATTAAATGGTTCTTTTGTGTGTGTGTATGTGTGTGTGTGTATGTGTGTGTCTGTGTTTTAACAAACTTGCCTTTTATCCATACTTTCTGTAGTTTTCAACCATTTACTTACTATAATCTGATAATTTATGCTAGTGTTTTTCAACCTTTCTTCATTGTCATGCTCCTGAAGAGAAAGATTAATTAATTTCTCTCTAATAAGAAAAAGCAAGTAACAAAAAATAAGATATGGGTGGGTAGGGATGAGCTCTAGATGGCTATATACCATTGTAATATGTAAAATTTGTTGACCAAGAACCAGTTTTCATGCCCACAGAGGCAATAGTATCACCCCTGTTGAGAGTGCATAATCTCTACCTTTGTCCAGATTGTCTTCTGACATAGATGGCTGTACTGTTTCTTTCTCCTTAATCTGTGTCACTGTGGTTTTTTCAGACTTAGCACACATTTGCTATCCCCAGAGTCATCTATCTCTCTTTCCATCCTCCCCTGATTGCTACTTTGCTCAACAGCCTTGTTGGATTTTGTAGACTGTTTGATCTATTTGACCATGGATTTTTGTAACATTTCTTTGTGATTTTCCCATGTTTTCACTGTCTTGCCAGTGAGATTGTAGACTTCTTGACGATAAACATTGTCTTCTTTTCTTGTTTGTCTTCATTTTTGTTGGTTGAAGTTTTGATTTTCGTATCCTTCATCCCAACCAATCAGTCAGTACTTGTTGAATTGATTATATATTGAGTCTAAAAGTATGATGTAGTGTAGGTCTGGAGTTTTTAGATACATGTAAGGTTTGGGTTCTATATTTACTTATAAATAGATGAACACTATTGTAAGTAAAGGGACTTTTGGTGAATTTTTAAAGTAGTTTTCTGGATATCTACTCTGTATCTGATACTGTGCTAGGCATTTGCCCATCCTTTCTGAAGTAGGTGGTGGTATCCCCATTTACAGATATGGAGATCTAGGCTCAGTTACTGACCAAAGTCATATAACTAAAAGTAGGGAACTGGATTTCAAATCTTAGTTAAATCTGTTGGAATTTCATGTTCTTTACACTTAAGCACACCAGCAGTAGGTTCCAACTCTGGATACAATATTCAGAGATAATCCTGGGTGAAACACACATGTTCTAGTTTATTTTTCTAGACTTTTGTTCATTTGTTTGCTTGTTATTGGAGAGGAGTACCTACAAACTGATGAATTATATCACAGGAAAATGTAATTAATTTCTGTTAATAATTTTATCATTTTTATTTTTATTCACTCATCAAATGTGTATTGGGTATTTAGGTCCTAGGCACTGTGGTAGTGCTACGTATATAAAAAACATTTAAGACATTGGAGCTCCAAGTGCCTAAAATCTCATAGTGAGGTTCATGGAAATCATTAATGTAGACTCAAGTCAGAAAGTGAGAATAGGAATATACTTAAAGAAGGAAACTAATACACTATCCAGGGGAAGTCAATGAACTAGCTCTTAAACTCAATACAGAAAATCAGTGTTCCTGCTCTCTCCGTAACAAGTGGTGACTTGCACATGAATAGTCACAAAGGCATGGAAGATATTTGGTCTTTGCGGGAATGGCAAGAATGTGGACTTCAACAGTGAGATTGGAACAGTAATTTGGGGCCAGATTGTTATGGTTGCTTTTGGATGTTATGATTGCATTTGCTTTTCTTTTCTAGCTTTAAGCCATCTAAATATTAGATTGAAAGGAAATAATATTGAAAGAATAATTAATAAAGGGATCTTAAAAAGTATGAGGAATTTGAGGTCAAATAACATGTCACATATATTAGTCAAGTAATTATATAGCAATACTAAAATCTAATTGAGAAGTTTATAATCACAAAGTAATAAATTTATTACAGTAATGCTTCTAAATACTGTGTGTATGCTTTAGTACTACAGACAGATTCATTTGGGTTCTTTTCAGTACTGTCTACTTTTAATTACAGGATGTGAAGTTGACAGCAAGCAATGATGATTATTATTTTGTATTTGAAGATTATTTATATCAGGTAAGTTTAAAAATTAAAGTATATAGTGTTCTTGTTTTAGGTTCTCTAAATCATGATACTTTAGGAGATATCTCTGTTATTGACTAAATCCTTTTGTAATCCATAGCATGCTTGTCAGGTGAAATGTTCTAAGTTTGGGAAAAGGTTACCTATTTTTTTTACTGTGGGATTAGACAGGAGAATAAGAGTTCCCAATGTGTTCCTTTTTGTCATATGTGGAACAACAAGGAGGTATTCGCAGGTGAATTTTCTCTTTGTTACTGGCACAGATGCTTAAATCAGATGTCAAATTCATGTTTAAGCCATTCCAAGATGTTTGGAGAAAGCATTTTGCATGATACTTTTTAAAGATATTGAATAAATAATGTTTCAAAATCAATTTGGATTATCATGATTATCCATTGATCATTTCATTTGCTGATATTGTGGATGCTTGGATTCTTACTTTTTCACATCTACTAGAATAAAACCATTTATCATAAATAGAAAATATGTAATTTATATAGAATTGCCTACATGATGTTCTTTTTTTAGAAGATTACATATACATATTAATAAATTGATTTTGAGTGAATGTCAATACAAATGTCATAGAGGAAATACCTAGATTATTCTACACAGCAATTTTTGCTTGACTAAATGTAAATTGGTCCCTGCTGTTTGTATGAGCAGGTTTTTGTTTGATAATGTTGTTGGTATATATGTTTAAGAGAGAAGATAAAGTTAAATAAGAATCTCTCAAGAAGATTTATCATATGTTCCAAGAGCTAAAGTATAAAGACTTTATAAGACTTATTTATAAAGTTAAAAATTTAAATAACCCAGAAACAATTTTAACAGATTCCTGTGATTTCAAGCGCATAATTAAAATTTTTAATTTTTTTAAATAATGAACTTAAAATTTCATTTTAATATAAAGTTAGTTATTAATTAAAAGTTGGAGAATACAAAAATCTTCTTCTAAAAGTTTGCTTATATAGCTAATATGTAGCCCTCTACCTAATTCTTAGTAGTCTGTACATATTTTAATATACAGGCATATCTCACTTTATTGTGCTTTCCTTTATTGTGCTTCACAGATATTGTTATTTTTACAAATTGAAGGTTTGTGGCAATGCTGCATTGAGCAAGTCTATCAGCACAATTTTTTTCAACAGCATGCACTTGCTTCATATTTCTGTGTCACATTTTGGTAATTCTTACACTATTTCGAAGTTGATTATTATTATATCTGTTTTAGTAATCAGTGCTTAGTGATCTTTGACGTTACTACTGTAATTATTTTGGAATGCCACAAACTGCACTCTTAAGATGGCAAACTTAAATGATAAATATAAGTGTTGTGATTGTTCTACCAACCGGCTCTTACCCATTTCTCTCCCTTTTCTCCAGCCCTTCTATACGCTGACACACAACAATATTGAAATTAGGCTAATAATAACCCTGCAGTGGCCTTGAAATGTTCAATTGAAAGAAAGTTACAGGTCTCTGACTTTAAATCAAAAGCTAGAAATGATTATGCTTAGTGAGGACGGCATGCCCACAGCCAAGATAAGCCAAAAGGTAGGCCTCTTTTGGCTTAACCAAAACAAACAGCCAAGTTGTAAATGCAAAGGAAAAGTTTTTGAAGGAAATTAAAAGTGTTACTCTCATGAACACACGAGTGATAAAAAAGGTAAACAGCCTTGTTGCTGATATGGAGAAAATTTTAGTAGTTTGAATAGAAGATTAAACTATCATGACATTCCTCTAAACCCAAGCCTCATCCAGAGCAAGGCCCTAACTCTCTTCAATTTTATCAAGGCTGAGAGAGGAGAGGAAACTGGAGAAGAACAATCGAAAGCTAGCAAAGTTTGGTGCATGCAGTTGAAGGAAAAATGCCATCTCCATAACTTAAAAGTGCAAGGTGAAGCAGCAAGTGCTGATGTAGCAGCTATAGCAAATTATCCTGATTTAGCAAAGATCATTGATAAAGGTGGTTACACTAAACAACAGATTTTTCAATGTAGATGAAGCAGCTTTCCATTGGAAGAAAATGCCATCTAGAACTTTCATAGCTAGAGAGGAGAAGTCAATGCTTGGCTTTAAAGTTTCAATGGATATGCTGACTCTTTTGTTAGGGTCTAATGCAGCTGACATCTTTAGGTTAAAACCAGTGCTTGTTTACCATTTCAAAAATCCTTGAGCACTTAGAAATATGGTAAATCTACTCTGCCTGTGCTCTATAAATGGAACACGAAAGCCTAGGTGTTAACAGCTGTTAACAGCATGGTCTATTGAATATTGCAAACATACTGTTGAAGCCTACTATTCAGAAAAAGACATTCCTTTCAAAATGTTACTGCTCACTGACAATGCATGTAGTCAACCAAAAGCTCTGATGCAGATGTACAAGGAGGTAAATGTTGTTTTCATGCCTGCCAACATAACATCCATTTGCAGTGCATGGATAAGGGAGTCATTTTGACTTTCAAGTCTTATTTAAGATACACATTTTGTAAAGCTATATAGCTGACATAGGTAGTGATTCTGCTGATGGATCTGGGAAAAGTAAATTGAAAGCTTCTGAAAAGGATTCACCAATCTAAATGCCATTAAGAACATTTATGATTCATGAGAGGAGGTCAAAAAAATCAACATGAAAAGGAGTTTGGAAGAAGTTGATTCTAACCTTCATGGATAACTTTGTGGGATTCAAGACTTTGGTGGAGGAAATAACAGTTACTGTGGTAGAAAAAACAAGATAAATGGAATTGGAAGTAGATCCTGAATATGTCACTGAATTGCTTCAATCTCATCATAAATATTGAATGAATGAAGAGTTGCTTCTTAAGGATGAACAAATAAAGTAATTTCTTGACATGGACTCTTCTCTTGGTGAAGCTACTGTACACATTGTTGAAATGACAACAAAGTGTTTAGACTATTACATAAACTTAGTAAAGCAACAGCAGAGTTCAAGAGAATTTACTCCAATTTTGAAAGTTCTACTATGAGTAAAGTGCCAAGAAACAGAGAAATCTTTCGTGAAAGGAAGAGTCTAACAACACAGCAAACTTTATTGTTGTCTTATTTTAAGAAACTGCCACAGCTGTCTCAGTGTTCAGCAGCCACCACCCTAGATCCATCAGCAGCCAGACACATGAAGGCAAGACCCTGTACCAACAACAAGATTACAGTCTGCTGAAGACTCAGATGGTCATTAGCATTTTTTAACAATAAAGTATTTTTAAATTATGGCATGTACTTTTTTTTGGACATATGCTATTGTACTTAATGGACTATAGTGTAGTATAAACATAACTTTTATACATACTAAGAAACCAGAAAATGTATTGATTTGCTTTATTACGATATTCACTTTATTATGGTGGTTTGGAACTGAACCTGCAATATCTCCAAGGTATGCATATATAAATAAAGTTATTTATACAATAATACTAGTTTGCTAATAACCTCTGTACTTCAGAAATACAGAGTGGAAATTATCAGTACCTAAATGGTGGTCTGAGAGAAGTTCCACAGAACCATCCTCAGCAGAAAAACCATAACTAGTGAAAACTATTTTTTTAAAAAAACTATTCACAGTCTCTGGAAATTATCCTAAGGTTACATAACAAGTCAGCAAACAACAAAACATTTATTTGAGGAAAGCTGCTAAATCTCAGTAAAAATAATTTGTGGTCCTTGAGTTATGACCTGCTTTTTGCCTCCCCTCACCCCCAGATTAGCATGACAGAAGCTTCAGTTTAGCCCTGTGTGGCCAGGAGGATGGGGCTCCATTTCCCTCCAGTTTCTAGTCAAGGGCTACAGTATCTCCATAGGAGGGGCAGATGGCTAGTATTTTTTAACTCCCTCAGCTTCATGTTACAGATGCTAAATTCTAAAGAGTACCACCAAGAAGTTGTTGGATTCCTTCCCAGAGGGCAGAGATCTGGCCAAAAAGCTCTGACTCCACTCACCAGGCCAGAAAACTAGGGCCTCAACTGCTTTCACCTCATTTTGTTTATAGAAAGGAGAGAAGTTCCACATGGGAGAGGCAAGCTGAGAAGACCAGAGGCTACCACCCTCACCCACTGTCTTTCTCATAAAGGAGAAATGTCACTCCAAGAGAAGTAGGCCACTGTCCCCAACCTGGTGCCGGAGCAATGACTCAGAGAATTTGCCCAGCATGGGAAGCAACCTTAATAACAGGAACTCTGAAGCTCTCCTCAAAGAACTAACTTTATATGGAGTATGGGAAAGTTCCAACTTAATGGGGCTCTGAACAATGAAGATGTTAATGGTAAACACTTAAGAATTAAGAGTAACAAGCTAAAAGTATAGCAGCTGGTTTACCAGAGAAAGCCAGAGCTAGAGATAGCTTGGAGTTGTCCTGATGGGATAGGAATAAACCTCAAAGACTGGCCTCAAAATGACCTCACAAAGGAGTCTACATTTAATTGAATCAGAGTGTAGTACAATTTATGCATGAGGACATTGTTGAAAACAATAGAATAATCAGCTGGCAATTAAAGAAACCTCATATGTGGCTGTGATACCAAGAAAGACAGCTTAACAAAGAGATCAGGGGAAGAGACAGTCAAAGAGCCCTGCTAAGTCAGCCAGGCATGGTGGCATGCACCTGTAGTCTCAGCTACTCAGGAGGCTGAAGCAGGAGAATCTCTTGAACCTGAGAGGTGGAAGTTGTAGTGAGCGAAGATCACACCACTGCATTCTGGCCTGGGTGACAGAGCAAGACTCTGTCTCAAAAAAAATAAAAAAGAATTCTGCTAAAACCAGTGTCATCACTGTCATTGAAGGATAATTGTATGTATGCTCACTCAAGCCTGGATACTCTGAGGTACATCAGAAGCTTTATACTGTGGGAGAAACAGAGTTAAATGAAATATTTCAACTAAGTCACTAAACAAATAAGCAAATAACAACCATAAGCTCCAGCTGCCTAAAAGATGGCCTAGATGTTGTATTGAACCAATAAAAACTTCAAAGCAGCCATTATAAATATATTCAGAAAACTAAAGGAAGCCATGCTTAAAAAAGTAAAGTAAGGTCAGATGCAGTGGCTCACACCTGTAATCTTAGCATTTGGGGAAGCTGAGGCAGGAGAATCGCTTGAACCCAAGAATTTGGGACCAGCCTAGGCAACATGGCAAAACCCTGTCTCTACAAAATGGAAAAAAATTAGCTGGGTGTAGTGGCATGTGTCTGTTGTCCCAGCTACTCAGAAGGCTGAGATAGGAGGATCACTTTTGCCCGGGGAGGTCAAAGCTGCAGTGAGCTGTGATTATGCCACTACAGTCTAGCCTAGGTGACAGATAAGATGTCTAAATAAAAAAAGAAAGAAAGGAAAAAAAGGTAAAGTAAGGTGTGATGACAATGTCTCCTGAAATACAGAAGGTCAATAAAGAGATAGAAATTATATTTTTAAAGTAATGGAAATTCTGGAGTTGAAAAGTACAATAATTGAAATGAAAATTTTATTGGAAGCACTCAAAAGTATATTTGAAAAAGCAGAGAAGAATCAGTGAACTTGGAAGACGCCAATAGAAATTATGTCATTTGAAGAACAAAGAAAATAACAAACAGAGCCTCAGAGAAGTTAATAACAAAGATAACAGAAAACAACAAAGATAACAGAGCCTCAGAGAAGTTTAGAACAACATTGTGCTCACCAAGAACATTATAGGAGTACCAGAAGGAGAGGAGAGAGAGAAAGAGCAGAAGTGTTTGAAGAATGATTGAAATCTCAAATTTGATGGAAAACGTTAACCTACACATCTAAGAAACTCAACAAACTCCAAGTAGGATAACCACAAATATCCATACCCAGACATATCATAGTCAAATTGTCAAAAGCCAAAGACCATGAAAGAATCTCAAAAGTGCTGAAATAAATATTGAATGGCATTTTTTTTTCTTTTATTTAACTCATGTTTCAGAAGTTCTGTCCTTAAATATCTTTGTGACCTTAAGCAGTTCACCAGACCTCCATGGGCCTTCATGTTCCATCATTAAGCTACGAGTTTAGACTAAACTGTCTTTATAGAGAGATCATAGATATAAAAAAGTTTTTGTGATTTGCCGTAAAAGAAGTGATTCGATTTTTCCATAAAAGTATTGATTCCAGATTGTTTATTCTTTTTAAATGTGGATTTTAAAATTCTTTTATCTCAAGGGTTATTAGTTACTGGGATTTAATCTGTTGAGAGTTTTATAATTTGTTATACAGGAAAATTCTATTGGTTTTGCCCTAAAGAAAGTTTTATTGGCTTTAAAATGGGGTCTATGGGTCTTTTATTACATTTCTTTACTACTACTGAAAATTAAATTTACCTTCCTATTTATCTCTCTTGCTGAATGCTGGCCACCCCACCTTTAATCCAAGTTCCACAGTAAAGTCAGAGTGGTCTTTTAAAAACAACAATCAATTCATGTCTCTTGTTCAATTAAAGCCAAAAGTCCCAAATCCTTCACAAGAGTCTACATGACCCTGCATTACCTGGGCCACCTCTCCAGATGGATTGTTGACTTCTCTGCCTGACATTCTGGCATTCCATATTTTAACCACCCTGATCTTTAACTTAAGTTCACTATATTCCTTTCCACCTAATAAGGAGGTAGAAAGGGCCATAAGACCTTTTAAAAGCAAGACTGTTACCTTCCCCTCTTTACCTGATAAATTCCTATTTTTACTTCAGTACTCAATTTTGGACTTAACAGACAAAAACTTCAAAGCAGCCATTATAAATATATTCAGAGGACAAAAGGAAACCATGCTTAAAGAAATAATCTTTTACTCAGATACACCTTCCCTGACCAACCTCTCACTCATCTGCACAAACACACACAAGGTCATGGCTATCTAATATGTGTTTTTAAAGTACTATGTAATACTATCCATTCTTTTTGTTTATAATACTTATCATAGTTTATTTGCTTATTTTATAATTGTCTCTCCCATGTAAATTCTTAAGTGTTTTGGTCTTTATTGTTAATTCCAGTGCCTTGTATACTGTAGATACTGAGTAAAAATTTTCCTTAACATCATGTACTTGTTTTCATTGATGGGGTTATCTTTTTCATTATTGAGAAGGAAGCTTTTTTTTTTAAAGCTTAATATTAATAATTATAGGTTAATTGATATTTTACCATCATTTATGGGGCTCTAGATTTCCTTAGTTAGAGTTGAGTGCTAGTTGTAATGAATCCTTTCTTATGAGCTGACTCATAAGCAGATTAGTTAATGTTACACGAAGATATAAACAAAACCACATAAACTAAATATCTACCACTTGGCAAAAATTTCACTAACTCGCTAAAAGTTTTTGGTCCTTCCTATGCCATTTTGATCCAGAACATGAAACTCGTGATACCAAGCATATGAACACATAAATTATAATATCAGCCAAAGACCAATAATGGCATGACTCTTAGTAATCTATGAGTATTCTACTTCAGTGTGTGGGTAGAGAGAGTGTACATTTGACAAGTTTGTCCCATTTGGTCACCAGAGATAAGAGGACTGCCATTTTTAAGTTATAACTACAAAGCTTCTTGGTTGGTGGTAAAAAGGGCTTGACAGGTAACAAATCTGCCTCATTTGGTAAATAGAGTCAGTGAGGGTATCTGCTTTAAATGAGAGCAGTAACAAGTTCTCCAAATACTGCCAGAACTGACCCTTAAGGGTACATTCATTTTTTATCTTTTCCACATGTAAGTGACTTATAAGGGAGAAAACTTTTAAGAAAACTTCTAAGTGACTGAATCAGACAAACAGTGGATGCATATTTTGAGAAAAAGCAAAATGAGGATCAGTAAATGTTTATTGATCCACCTCTGATGAAACCTGTGTTGGTGGGGACATCTAAGAGTGTTGATGAATGACAATGACTCTGTTAGAAAAAAATACTGATTCTTATACTATGTGTAGATGATACCACGTTTGATGGGCTTACATTCTAGTTAATGGGGCAGGAGATGAACATGCAAAATATTCTGAAATTGTTTTAAAGTGTTCAGTATTTAAAGTGTTAAAGTATCACAGACATTAAGTACTATAGTATAGGAGTAGGCTTTAACCTTTATTTTCCATTTTTGTTAATATTTTAGTCCAAATTGTATTTGTTTTAGATTTTACATAATTTTTTCAGTCATAGGTCTCATGACTTCTACTTTTAGTACTTTGGAAATGATTAAGCCTCTTTTAAATGCTGTAGTAAGAACACTTATCACAAGGTCTATTCTCTTAATACCTTTTTGAGTGTACAGTATAGTTTTATTAACTATAGGCACAGTGCTGTACAGCAGATCTCTAGAATTCAATCGTCTTCCATAACGGAAACATTATACTGATTGAATAGCAACTCCATATTCCTGCTTCCCCCTAGGCCAAGCAATCACCATTAAACTGCTGCCTATATGTTTGACTATATGTTTGACTGTTTTAGATACCTAATATAGTAGAATCATGCAATATTTGTTCTTCTGTGACTGCCTTATTTCATTTGCTGTAGTGTCCTCTAGGATCACCCATGTTGTCTCATGTAACATCATTTTCTTCTTCACAATGACTGAATAATATTCCATTGTATTGTATATATTACATTTTCTTTATCCATTCATCTGTCTGAATAAGCTTTAGTGTAGATCTCTATCCATGTAACATAAATAGATGGGTAATTTACAACATCTAAGCATCTCTCTTTGGGAATTATGTAAAAATAAATTTTCCTTATGTGGATAATTACTAAGAAAACACTTTCATGGTGATAGTTTTTAATTATTTATTTTACAATTAGTCTGAATTATTAGAAATCTATTTTAACTAATAAAAACATATTTTTTTGAGTCGTACATTTTATTTATTTTTCTTTTCATTTTTTTTATTTTTTATTATTATACTTTTAAGTTCTGGGGTACATGTGCAGATCATGCAGGTTTGTTACATAGGTATACATGTATCATGGTGGTGGTTTGCTGCATCCATCGCCCTGTCATCTACATTAGGTATTTCTCCTAATGCTATCCCTCCCCTATCCCCCCACCCCCTGCTATTCCTCCCCTAGCCCCCCACCCCCTAGGCCTTGGTGTGTGATGTTCCCCTCCCTGTGTCCATATGTTCTCATTGTTCAACATCCACTTATGAGTTAGAACATGTGGTGTTTGATTTTCTGTTCTTGTGTCAGTTTGCTGTGAATGATGGTTTCCAGTTTCATCCATGTCCCTGCAAAGAACATGAACTTATCCTTTTTTATGGCTGCATAGTATTCCATGGTGTATATGTGCCACATTTTCTTTGTGCAGTCTCTCATTGATGGGCATTTGGGTTGGTTTCAAGTCTTTGCTATCATGAACAGTGCTGCAATAAACATACGTGTGCATGTGTCTTTATAATAGAATGACTTATAATCCTTTGAGTATATATCCAGTAATGGGACTGCTGGGTCAAATGGCATTTCTCTTAACACTCTCCAAGGATCTAGAAATCCTTGAGGAATCACCACACTGTCTTCCACAATGGTTGCACTAACTTATACTCCTATTTCTCATCCTCTCTAGCATCTGTTGTCTCCTGATTTTTTAATGATTGCCATTCTGACTGGTATGAGGTGATATCTCAATGTGATTTTGATTTGCGTTTCTCTAATGATCAGTGATGATGAGATTTTTTTCATATGTTTGTTGGCTGCATAAATGTCTTCTTTTGAAAAGTATCTGTTCATATCCTTTGCCCACTTTTTGATGTGGTTGTTTTTTTCTTGTAAATTTGTTTAAGTTCTCCTACGTTCTGGATAGTAGTCCTTTGTCAGATGGGTAGATTGCAAAAGTTTTTTCCCATTCTGTTGGTTGCTGGTTCAATCTATTGATAGTTTCTTTTGCTGTGCAGAAGCTCTTAAGTTTAATTAGATCCCATTTGTCTATTTTGGCTTTTGTTGCCATTGCTTTTGGTGTTTTAGTTATGAAGTCTTTGCCCATGCCTATGTCCTGAATGGTATTGCCTAGGTTTTCTTCTAGAATTTTTATGGTGTTAGGCCTCATGTTTAAATCTTTAATCCATCTAGAGTTAATTTTTGTATAAGGTGTAAGGAAGGGATCCAGTTTCAGCTTGCTGCATATGGCTAGCCAGTTTTCCCAACACCATTTGTGAAATAGGGAATCCTTTCCCCATTGCTTGTTTTTGTCAGGTTTGTCAAAGATCAGATGGTTGTAGTTGTGTGGTGTTCTTTCTGAGGGCTCTGTTCTGTTCCATTGGTCTATATATCTGTTTTGGTACCAGTACCATGCTGTTTTGATTACTGTAGCCTTGAAATACAGTTTGAAGTCAGGTAGCCTGATGCCTCCAGATTTTTTTTTCCTTAGGATTATCTTGGCTATGTGGGCTCTTTTTTGGTTCCATATGAAGTTTAAGGTTGTTTTTTCCCCCAATTCTGTGAAGAAAGTTATTGGTAGCTTAGTGGGGATAGCATTGAATATATAAATTACTTTGGACAGTATGGCCATTTTCATGGTATTGATTCTTCCTAACCATGAGCATGAGATGTTTTTCCATCTGTTTGGGTCCTCTCTTATTTCCTTGAGCAGTGGTTTGTAGTTCTCCTTAAAGAGATTTTTCACATCCCTTGTTGGTTGTATTCCTAGGTATTTTGTTCTCTTTGTAGCAATTGTGAATGGCAGTTCATTCTTGATTTGGCTCTCTTTTTGTCTATTATTGGTGTATAGGAATGCTTGCGATTTTTGCACATTGATTTTGTACCCTGAGACTTTGCCAAAGTTGCTTATCAGCTTAAGGAGATTTTGAGCTGAGATGATGGGGTCTTCTGAATATACAATCATGTCATCTGCAAACAGGGACAATTTGACATCCTCTCTTCCTAATTGAATACCCTTTATTTCTCTCTCTTGCCTGATTGCCCTAGCCAGAACTTCCAATATTGTATTGAATAGGAGTGGTGAAAGAGGGCATCTTTGTCTAGTGCTAGATTTCAAGGGGAATGCTTCCAGTTTTTGCCTGTTCAGTATGATATTGGCTGTCAGTTTGTCAGAAATAACTCTTATTATTTTGAGATACGATCCATCGATGCCTAGTTTATTGAGAGTTTTTAGCATGAAAGGCTGTTGAATTTTGTGGAAGGCCTTCTCTGCATCTATTGAGATAATCATGTGGTTTTTGTCTTTGGTTCTGTTTATGTGGTGGTTTACGTTTATAGACTTGCGTATGTTGAACCGGCCTTGCATCCCTGGGATGAAGCCTACTTGATCGTCATGGGTAAGTTTTTTGATGTGCTGTTGGATTCAGTTTGCCAGTATTTTATTGTAGATTTTTGCATCTATGTTCATCATGGATATTGGCCTGAAGTTTTCTTTTTTTGTTGAGTCTCTGCTGGGTTTTGGTATCAGGATGATGTTGGTCTCATGAAATGATTTGGGAAGGATTCCCTCTTTTTGGATTATTTGGAATAGTTTCAACAGGAGTGGTACCAGCTTGTCTTTGTATGACTGGTAGAATTCAGCTGAGAACCCATCTCGACCTGGGCTTTTTTTGGTTGGTAGGCTATTAATTGCTGCCTCAACTTCAGAAATTATTATTGGTCTATTCAGGGTTTCAATTTCTTCCTGGTTTAGTCTTGGGAGGGTGCAGGTGTCCAGGAATTTATCTATTTCTTTCAGGTTTACTGGTTTATGTGCAGATTTATTTGTAGTAATCTCTGATGGTAGTTTCTATTTCTGTGGGATCGGTGGTGATATCCCCTTTATTTTTTATTGAATCTATTTGATTCTTCTCTCTTTTCTTTTTTATTAGTCTGGCTAGCAGTCTGTCTATTTTGTTGATCTTTTCAAAAACCAGCTCCCAGATTTATTGATTTTTTGAAGGTTTTTTTTGTGTCTCTATCTCCTTCAGTTCTGCTCTGATGTTAGTTATTTCTTGTCTTCTGCTAGCTTTTGAGTTTTTTTGATCTTGCTCCTCTAGCTCTTTCAATTTAGATGATAAGGTGTCGATTTTAGATCTTTCCTTGCTTCTCTTGTGGGCATTTATGCTATAAATTTCCCTCTAGACACTGATTTAAATGTGTCCCAGAGATTCTGGTGTTCATTCTCATTGGTTTGAAAGAGCATCTTTATTTCTGCCTTCATTTCATTGTTTATCCAGTCAACATTCAAGAGACAGTTGTTTAGTTTCCATGAAGTTGTGTGGTTCTGAGTTAGTTTCTTAATCCTGAGTTCTAATTTGGTTGCACCTTGGTCTGAGAGACTGTTATGATTTCCATTCTTTTGCATTTGCTGAGGAGTGATTTACTTGCAGTTATGTGGTCAGTTTTAGAGTAGGTTCAATGTGGTGCTGAGAAGAATGTATATTTGTGGATTTGGGGTGGAGAGTTCTGTAGATGTCTATTAGGTCTACTTGGTCCAGATCTGAGTTCAACTCTTCGATATCCTTGTTAATTTTCTGTCTCGTTGATCTGTCTAATATTATCGTGGAGTGTTAAAGTCTCTCACTATTATTGTCTCTAAGTCTCTCTGTAGGTCATTAAGAATTTGCTTTATGTATCTGGGTGCTCCTGTATTGGGTGCATATATATTTAGGATCGTTAGCTCTTCTTGTTGCATTGATCCTTTTACCATTATGTAATGCCCTTCTTTGTCCCTTTTGATCTTTGTTGGTTTAAAGCCTATTTTATCAGAAACTAGGATTGCAACTCCTGCTTTTTTTTTATTTTGCTCTCCATTTGCTTGGTAAATCTTCCTCAATCCCTTTATTTTGAGCCTATATGTGTCCTTGCATATGAGATGGGTTTCTTGGATACAGCACACTGATGGGTTTTGACCAATTTTCCAGTCTTTGTCTTTTGATTGGGGCATTTAGCCCATTTACATTTTAGGTTAATATTTTTATGTGTGAATTTGATCCTGCCATTTTGATGCTAGCTGGTTGTCTTGCCCATTAGTTGATGCAGTTTCTTCATTGTGTTGTTGCTCTTTACCATTTGGAACATTTTTGCAGTGGCTGGTACTGGTTGTTTCTTTCCATGTTTAGTGCTTCTTTCAGGAGCTCTTGTAAGGCAGGCCTGGTGGTGACAAAATCTCTCAGCAATTGCTTGTTCATAAAGGATTTTCTTTCTCCTTCACTTATGAAGCTTAGTTTGGCTGGATATGAAACTCTAGTTTGAAAGTTCTTTTCTTAAGGATGTTGAATATTGGCCCCCACTCTCTTCTGGCTTGTAGGGTTTATGCTGAGAGATCCATTGTGAGTCTGATGGGCTTCTCTTTGTTGGTAACTTGACCTTTCTGTCTGGCTGCCCTTAGCATTTTTTCCTTTATTTCAACCCTGTTGTATCCGCTGATTATGTGCCTTGGGGTTGCTGTTCTTGAGGAATATATTTGTGGTGTTCTGTATATTTCCTGGACTTGAATTTTGGCCTGCCTTGCTAGTTTCTCCTGGATAATATCCTGAAGAGTGTTTTCCAGCTTGGATTCATTCTCTCTGTCACATTCAGGTACATCTATCAAACATAGATTAGGTCTTTTCACATAATCCCATATTTCTTGGAGGCTTTGTTCATTTCTTTTCACTCTTTTTTCTCTAATCTTGCCTTCTTGTTTTATTTCATTGAGTTGATCTTCAATTTCTGATATCCTTTCTTCTGCTTGGTCAATTCAGCTATTGAAACTTGTATATGCTTCGTGAAGTTCTTGTGTTGTGTTTTTCAGCTCCATTAAGTCATTTATATTCTTCTCTAAGCTGTTTATTCTCGTTAGCATTTCATCAAACCTTTTCTTAAGGTTCTTAGTTTCTTTGCATTGGGTTAGAACATGTCCTTTTAGCTCACAGAAGTTTATTACTCACCTTCTGAAGCCTGTTTTTGTCAATTCATTAGACTCATTCTCCATCCAGCTTTGTTCCCTTGCTGGTTAGGAGTTGTGGTCCCTTGGAGGAGAAGAGGTGTTCTGGCTTTTGGTGTTTTCATCCTTTTTGCACTGGTTTCTTCCCATCTTTGTGGATTTATCTACCTATGGTCTTTGTAGTTGGTGACTTTCAGATGGGTTCTCCTAGTGGACATCCTTTTGTTGATGTTAAAGTTATTTCTTACAGTTTTTTAGTCTTCCTTCTAACAGTCAGGCCCTTCTGCTGTAGGACTGCTGGAGGTCCACTCCAGACCCTGCTTTCCTGGGGATCACCTGCAGTGGCTGCAAAACAGTAAGGGTTACTGCCAGTTTCTTCTTCTGCCATCTTTGTCCCAGAAGGATACCTGCCAAATGTCAGCCTGAGCTTTCATTTATGG